>JZLH01S0105819.1:6660-22767 GCA_001188425.1 Eucidaris tribuloides | reverse complement strand
ACGTGCCCCTCCATAAAACTTCAAAGTTTTCATTGAAATTGTATTTTTATGAAAAAAAAACACTATACACAAGAGGTAGAGGTTCTTCAAAAGTACCCTGATACCACTGACTTCACACATTTTGTCATCAGCTTCATTTCACCTATACATGTATAGATGTATATATAATATTTTACAAATCTCAGTGTGTATTTCAAGTTTGAACCTACTTTAGATGAAAGTGATAGGCTAACATTGTGGAGCTTCAATTTAAAAAATTGTCAAACTTTGATATCTGAGCTACATAGTAGTGTTCAAATGGACAAATAAACACCCTAGAATACAAACATTTGGAAAGTTACACTGCCAATGGCAAGTTATACATGAATAAACAATAAAACTCGGGGCGAGTTTTATTAACCTAGGTGTACACACAGTAAGTCTATGGGAGGAGATGGACAAGTGAATCTGGTCAACTTACGATTTTCACTTTTTTAAAGCACTAAATAATCATTTTGAAATACAATTTTTCAGGGCTTCATTTTTAGACCTCATCAAAGAGACTGGTAGCATGGGGGAATCATGCGGCTCAGATTTTTTTTTAAGTGTGGTACATGTTAGCCAATACCTTTAAAGTCGGAGAATCTCTTTTGCACTCTTCCAGCAGCACAACAAAATATCGCTCACCCCCTTGGGGCTGGACTTGTCTGTGATATTTGAAGATCAGTAATTACCTAGAATTTGACAAAACTGTTGCAAATCCTAGCTGTCAGTTCGTCTCTGTGTGAAGCTCATGCATGATGAACACCCACTACTGCAAGAGGCTGAAAGTCAACTAGACAATTTGGTATTTGTGATACTTTGATAAGTTTAAAATGTAACGACCACTATTATTTCAACTAACCTGGGTTTTAGCTCCTGTACTTTGCTTAAGCTTCTTAAATTACATTTCCTTATATCCCCGGTCCTGATATAAAGGTAAAGGAAAGCGTGAGGTTATCGTCTGTACTCACGTTAGAACAGCGTCACACAGACGTCAGCACATTACCCTATCACTGGAACTCCATATCAAGCCTGCACATATCGTGCGCCACCTCCACTCCCTGGTGATATTCCTAGCCGCCGGCTGCTTTTCAGGTGCACTCAGAGGCAATCATCACAATGGCTTTCCCAGTCCTCATCAGGTACCCATTTATACCCTGGTGGAGAGAGTGTGCGAGAAGTGTCTTACCTCAAGGACATCAAACGCCGCCGTGGCAGTTCGAACATCCAGGTCTCGAGCGGGAGCGTCCACGGCCGTAAACGCCAACAGCCACGCGCCTCCGCACAGCATGAGATACGATTTTGGCATGCAAAAGAGTGCCACTGCCTTTAACTCAATTTGTAACAAACTGAGTAACATAAACTTATCATGTGAAAGTTTATATAAATTCTACTCGATATATACATAGCAAAAAAACATTCGCCATGCAGATGCATACGAATGATAAATCCAATTCAAATATCAATCTGAATCCCCTCTGTCATCGACTTAATGTGATCAGTATAGAAATGCTCTTGTGGTAAACTATATAGAGCCAGAATGCTCGTACATTCCAACACTGTACAACCAACTACAAGTACATGATCACCAATGTTTAATCTCCCAGTCCCATTGTTACAAAATCCCAATTAAAACTTGCACGAGACAGTGTTTCAAATGTATATTGAAAGTTAAATCACAATGTGTGAAAAAAGAAACGAGATAATAAATCAAAGTTGTTATCAGATATATCAATTTTACTTACCTTGATCGTTCATGCGTTGCCCTTTTATAATCATACATTTACTTAGTAATTCTTCAAAACTAGGCCAAAGTCTTCATGTCAATCAATACTATTAGCCGGCGATACGTTGATAAGCAGCACATGAAGGTCGGTTACGTCTTAGAAACTCATCTCATAACTGCAACACGTCATTCTATTATTTATGGTCTTAATCATAATGTAGGCAAATTTTAGAGTTTTGCTGCCGGTTGGATCCATTTACGACAGAGATCACTTTCTCGAAGCTAGTCCTGTTCGTCTGATTGTGCAGTGCTGATATAGTAATTTTTTTAGCATCCGCGTCACCTGGGGAGGGGCGCCCATTGTTTTCAAAAGTAACGAAATTACGGGGATCTTAGTGTTTTTCGATAATCCTCCCCCTCCCCTCCCAAATTTTTCTGGGCGACTCGGCTCTTTATTTGGCAGCGAATGTGGCTGTGATGATTTTTTTTTTCGCACAATAATTTTCTATCAACCCTCACCCCACCCCTTCAGACCGATTCGCTACTATTGCCTAGAAATTGCATCGCAAATAATTTCCCCCACGGATTCCATCCCCCCCCCCAAGATTTTTCCCTGAGCCGACCCCCCCCCCCCATTTTGAGAGGGTGACGTTCACGAACTATAAAAAGTACAAAACTGCAGCATGATACACTCGAGCAACTGGTATCAGTAGATAACCCCACACTTTTGTGCGTGATCTAATGAACACAAAATCTTGTGCGTAAGACAGGGTGCATGATTGTGAACTCAATGCGAATACAATAACATGTAATCAATTTTATCTTTATCGTAACGTTTATACGTAAACAGAGTTCCAAAGATCATTTTCCTACTCGCAATGTTAAGATAAACAAGCTTTACTGTGATACATAATTAATAACTGACGACAAACTGACGATTTTCATCATGCTCAGAGTCCGGAGAAGCACAAAGTATTGTTCACTTCTAATTGTTCTAATCGTCATCTGTATTCTATATTCATCATGTGTAATGTTTCTTATCGTGTGGCGAGGCGTGGAAACGACAATGAGTATAGGAGACCAACGGATTCTGAGCAAAACGAAAGTGACCAGTGACCGTACTCTTCCGCAGTACTGCAAGAATTACAAGGTGGTACCTCGCACAGAAAATCCAAACGAAAATGACAGTATCGAAGCACACGTGATGAGTAGGCAACCTCATTATGCCAAGCAATACTCCACCTACTCGCTTCGGGAGATGATCGAATTGGACTTGAACCAGATCGAGTATTTGGTCTACTTTTTGCCCGCGGGTTCTCGCGTCAACATCACCACTTGCGGCGAAACTCGGAATATGACTGCTGTCGGTCTGACCGTAGCCATCTTTGACAGCAAACACAGACTGGGTGACTGGATGAGAGAGACTAGATCGGGAAAATTCAACTGCATGGCATGTCCGAATGTATTTGCCCGATTTCCTGCATGTCCTGTGGAATCTTCTTTCCAGTTGGATACAACGAATCATGAAGACAGAGAGTGGTATTTTGCTTTCTCTTCCTTCGAAAGCGGTAAGACTGTTTCGTCATCGATCCATCTTCAGTTTACGAAACGCCCGCTCGAAGTTGAGGAATCTTTCCCCTCCTGTACAGCAACGTCAAATAAGGAATGTTTCTTGCCTGAACCGGAAGTGGGTCTGAGCAGAGTCCTCGCTCAGACGTATCTCATCTTAGAAATGCCCCTTTCGTCAACATCGACCTATCCAATTGAGGTGAACGTCGAATGCTACAGTTTTGACATTTTGTTTCATATGATTTACTTGCTTGCTACACCTGTATTTATCTTGAGCTTATATCTAGGGATAGTTCAGTGCGTCACTTGGTCAGATGGGCCGAAAGATGACATCACCCGTGCTGACGTCACACACGAAGACGATATCACTTCGACTTCAATAACGGGGTCGGAAAACTGTCCTACACGGTTTTCGTCACACAAGCGGTGGACGTTAATTTATCAACAGGTGCCGACGTCGTCACTTCTCTCTGCTAAGACACGAAATTCGGAACCGACGAGCACGAGATCTCGGCAACAAACGTAAAAGCTTCCCGGCGAAAAACCCATGGGGGGGGCGTATCGCCCCCGCAATGAAAATATTGGGGGTAACATATCGATTTGCCCACCCCCCCAATAATTTTGTATCTTGAAAAATCATAATATATGCAATATCAAAATATATGTTTCAAAAAGCACTATATAACCATTGAACATGGCATAAAAATACCATAAACATACAAAGTTTAAATTTTGGCGCGCTGGCGCGCAAAATTCTGAGTATTACAATTTGCGGGCGAGCGCAACCGAAAATTTTGGAGATCATTTTCACTTTTTGCCCCCCCCCCCCCTCCCCCCCCCCAATCCGAAACATGGATCGACGCCCCTGGCATATCTGGCAAATTGGGAATCTAGACGTACTCTTAGAAGTGGAGTGGGGTAATTTTCTTCAGGCTTCACCACGGCCCCAACTATTATTGGGTAATACAAGCATTATGTGAAGTCTGAAATCGAATAAGAAATCGTTTATACCGTGTAACACAGACTAGCATGACTAGGAACCCTTATTACTTTTACCTGTGCTACTTCCATGAGGTACGGAACTATCTTCCCCAGTAGCGAATATCTGAGGGCATTTTTTTCTTCTATATCTTTATTAATTATATAAATCAAAACATGAATATACAAATCAAGAAACTTATTTGCATGATTGAACAGAGCAGCACTTACATTGTTATACAATCTATGTAAGCAGGTACGAAAACACAGTGAATTAAATACAACTCTCCATTTCCTTAAATGTGCTGGTAATTTACGCGTTTTCTTCGCCGAGAAGTTGATGAGTATTTTTTTTCTCTCTTTTGTGCGATAGTCAGTGAAACAGTATTGTAACGTGTACTATCCAATGTCCGCAATTCACGACTTTCAAGGGTTACGTAAAAGTAGTCCTCTCGTCATATTGGCCAGTTCTCTTCAATTAATTGCATATGGTAATATGATTGTAGAACTGGAAAAAAATTGACAAAATGAAACGCCTATTTTCACACGCGTCATAAAATGTAGAAAAATACGAATACACAAATCTACAGAATTGATTCGTAAACATATGAAGGTGGGTTATCAGGGTTGATTGATGGTGCGCGTGCGCACACCTTCACATACACATAACAGACGAGCGCAGCGAGAGGGGGACCCGCACACCAACACCCACACACACACACACACACACACACACACACACACACACACACACACACACACACACACACACACACACACACACCCACCACACACACAACACACACACATACACACATACACACACACATACACACATACACATACACACATACACACACATACATACACATACACACACACACACACACACACACACATACATACACACACACATAATTCATGAAATCTTCGTGTCGGATTATCAGTTAAAATATCTGGATTTTTTTTAGTTGGTCTGGCCTCAAATTATGCAATTGACATTGTTCCAATTTATATTGTATACATTCCAGTTTAATATTAATATCAGCATGATGTTTGCGCATGTTATGTTATTTGTTCTTCTGTTTTCAACTTCTATTTTGTGCCATTTTCAGAACTACAAGAAAACTTCAATGAAATTGCGATATCTGAAATAAAAAAAAGTTTACATATTCCTTGTATACGTGATACATCAAGTGAAGATGTTGAAACAGAGCTGTATTATGATAACAGAGAAAAGTAATTACCTGGTCTCCCTTCAAATTCGAATGCATATTGTGAGTAGATTTATGTTAGAAAGTGTCTGATTGTCTGATTGTCTAAATGTATGTGTGTTTGTGTGTGTGTTTGTGTGTGTGTATGTGTGCGTGTGCATGTGTATGTGTGCGTGTATATGTGTGTGTGTGTGATTGTGTGTGTATGTGTTTCTTCGTGTATGTATGTGTGGTGCGTGTGTGTGTGTGTGTGTGTGTGTGTGTGTGTGTGTGTGTGTGTGTGTGTGTGTGTGTGTGTGTGTGTGTGTGTGTGTGTGTGTGTGTGTGTGTGTGTGTGTGTGTGTGTGTGTGTGTGTGTGTGTGTGTGTGTGTGTGTGTGTGTGTGTGTGTGTGTGTGTGTGTGTGTGTGTGTGTGTGTGTGTGTGTGTGTGTGTGTGTGTGGTGAGCTACATTGAGAGGTGAATTTTGGTAGAACATGACATTGTGGGGTTAATGTGTTACCCCAAAATGTTGACATTGTGGGACAATATACAAGTGAGATCGACAAACAAAACCCGGGTACAAAACACAAAAAAATTGCAAATCACGGTGGTTTGATTTTTCGAACCCATCCAAAACGCTATGTCGATTTCTATTGCAGCAATTCCATTCTTGTGTCACGCGAGCACGCATGCTGTGTCTTACGAGTCACATGTCAGGCCAGGGTATAAATGACTGATCTACTTGATCAAGTTTTGGATTCAGCTCCAATTTTTTTCTCTGTTTTGATCTATACCCTTGTTTACGACTTGTGTGACATGAAACATGCGCGACTCGCGTGACATTTACGTGGAATGGCTGATTGATTTTAACACATTACGTAGTGGTGTAGGCCCATGTCTTGGGGAAATAAACATTACAACATGGAATATTCACATGAACTATACGTTTTCATTCATTTTGGCTGCGTCTCACTAGTCACCATATGATTACGTGTCAATCTCATAATTATAGGCCTACTCCTTCAGACATGAACTTACACCATCTATTTACACAAAAACCCACATGCTAACTTACCCTTGCCAAACGTATTGCAACACTATAATGCATGTAGAGGTGGCAAAATTTGATCTAAACCTCATTCGATTATCGTGGAAAAAAACATCGCCGATAACACGATTTATCGCCTGAGTTGAAAAACAGATTTGTGATGAATAAGATAAATCTACTTTAGGCTTAAAATTGACAATGCACTCTTTAGGGCTGTTATCAAAATGTGGTCAAAACAATGTTGCTTTCTGTAAACCCTCTTATAACTAGATCTGGAGATTCGTGGTGCCGACTGTTTATAGATGGCATTCTTGGCTGGCACGTGTTGACAGATTTGTTGACAAAATACTAAACGCACTAACTGCTCTTGCACTACAACAAATTTGATAGCTGAACAGCATGGAGGTCTGTCTTTTACTCCTACCCTCTGTTTTTACCTCTCGTGTGCAGAGTACGGTATTCTTAGCTATGGGGAAATCTTGGTCCCTCCCACTGCAGTGCATGCATTTACCCCATTAGGTTTTCATAATCGATGGTATTTTGGGCCATATCATATCTCTAGCGATATTCTGAAATAATCATGAGATCATTATCGTGTATTCGATATTTTTTCAACATCGTGTAATTTCGATATCATAATATCGCCCACCATTAAATGCATGTATTTTGAGATGAAGAGGAGATTCTGCAATGTCACAGTGAAAGCAAACCAACAAAGCAATATCACTCCCCATGCCAACAATTTAGAAACGTTCACAATGTTTTTCTTAATTTGAATTGTTTTTATTTCGATACGCTGTATTTCTAGTTTCAAGTGTAAATTAGCAATAGTCATAAGATGATGTTAAAATTCAATTCATTCTTAATCCACTGATCAAAGCAGTCCGAAGACTGATATTTGGTAGTTTGTATAGCAAATGCTATTAATTACAGTTTGTGGTGTATGTGTTTAAGATAACATTTTGTCACATTTGATCTCTAATAACTAAAAAAACAACAACAACAAAACTACACATCAGATTAAGCTGAATATGGGTTAAAGCTGAATAGTGTCAGATTGTGTTCCCGGTAGTTCATATATGATATCCTAAGTTGGTTTTATGTAATTCACTCTTACATTTGAAGTTAGGTTCCAGACTTTGCTCAATGTCCAATCCCCTATACAAAATCAAAACTTTGTACGACGACAACGAGTGTGTGTCTGACGTTTATCCCCACACAATAGCCATGGACAATAGTTGTAAATACAGTCATATCACTGGTATGCAAGCTTCTTCAAGGTCCAGGGTAGATAAATGCTTCATTGATTATTAAGAGGAATCATCGTTTTACTATTAGTCTCATATTTTTTTCTTTATTTTTTGAAATAAGTTAAAATGTCCATAGCATTAATAACACAAATATGGAAGGACAGGAACAGAATACTGTGTAAATTTGATATTAATATACATCATGAAATTTAGTGGCAAATGCCTTATTATGTATCTCACAGATTTTTTGAATTTGCCATCAAATGATGACATAAGTCAATCTTATTTTACTCTCCTGGACTAATCTTGGTATTATTTTAATATTAATTTTGAAATGACTATGAATCTACACATTTTTCTGATTGTTTAAATCACCACAGAAGCCACATGATATTTTAATATTAATAAGTTTGAACAATATCACGAATTTCAATTGTTTTATAATTTGTCTGGCCAATAAAAATACTTGTAGGTTGATTTAAACGTGAAATAGTTTGATAGGAAAACATCAACTTTTCGATTTCGCCACGCGCTACGCACGTGATCAACTTTTCGAAAATGTGTTTGCATGCTTCAGTTGGCGTTGGGACCTCGCTGTAGAAGAGGTCTTTATTAACTTTGAAAGTGAGATTCATATGTGAATCTCACTCAGAAACTAATTGTGCCACCTTAATTTTGCAAGACGAGGCATTCCCATAAATATCGTTAAGATTCAGTCAATGTATCAAGACTCTATGTATTTCAAATGTAAAATTCAATTCAAGGAGATTTGAAGCAATGAATGCAAATATATATAAGAAATTATTATACGTTAAAAGTTCTAGTAATACAATGTACGCCCAGATTTAGATAAACGCACTATTTCATTCTGCATATCTCATATACCCTATATTTGCCGATAACAGATACCCATAAAGACTTGTATATTTAGGGTATCCAATTCTATGCAGATACTTCATCAACATCCCGGACTTTTGCTAGGTTGCTAACTTCCGTGCCGACTCAAAACGAAAGTGGCGATATTGATGTAATGCAGCAAATCTGTTTCTATAGTTGTAATGCATTTCCCGTTCTTTGTGTGTGGTTGAAGTAGCACTTGTGAGAAAGGATCCGTTTCAACACACATAAATGAATATCTTCATTTTAGCCCAAGTGCAAAATAGAGGTAAAACGATGAGATTGCCAAATCGTCGGCGGTCATCCGAACCGTTGATCGCGATACGACAGTGCGAAACTCATTTCAGAGAAAATCGACTTCAAAGTTTACTATAATTGCCACTTTTTGTCCCAAGCACTACAAGTTGTTCATTGCTAGAAATATACATGGTAGGAAAGACCAAGACAATTGCTTAACATTGATATCTTTATTTTTACACAGAACCAAGAATCAGAGAAAATATCGTAAAAGAGCTACATGCTTGTAATTTCGGTTTGAGCGGTTTAGACTTTCCCTGTACTAAAACGCCATAGGGAGTTCAACAACGCTGACCGCATTTTCAATACGCGCGATCAACCAAACCGTCGTATCTCTCTTTCACGTGCAAAGTCAATGCAGCGCGTACGCTGACCGCGTATTTGCATATTAAGTGCGCGCAGTTGTTGTTTACTGTGCTACAGCACACGTTTAAATGGGATTTGCGCATTTTATCACAAATTTATATGGCATCGCCTTTAAAATCCCCACATATCTCCAAAAATAAAATAAATTGCTGCCTAAAAATTTAACCATGTATAGAGTAGGATTTGTACTTTCATATTTTGCAAAAATCTCAAACTCGATATTTTGACCAAAATCGACTGATACGACGGTTCGGATGAACGCCGACGAAATGATGAAAACAACGGACGTGTTTAAATACCGCGCCTGTTATGATGATTGTATCGAATATGAAGAAGACGGCAAATCTTGCCAGAGAATCTCATGTAATGAAAGGTTTTGATCTCAATTATCTGAGTACGTCCCCAACGTTGTTTTGTAGACTACTATTATGCGATATTGCGGAGAATTGCGACCAATGTTATACTATGCGTTCCTTTGTTTGGAAAGGAGTTGGAAATAAACATTTGTAAGCCTTTCTCCTACTGTAGAAAAGGTAATCACCCATCCGGATCCTCCCCCATTTTGTTTTAGCTTACTTCTTCTTCTTTTTTATTTTTAATTAAACTCAACAATTTCAACATCACCACCAATCATTTCCACCTGACGTTTTCACTTTACTGCAGCCAATGCTCGTATCTTTTGGTACATTCTTTGGTCTTAGCGACAAATTAAATTCCCGACTGTGAAAATCGTAATGTTCTCCATCGAGATGTAAAAATCCCGTCAGACCTTCCCCCATAATCTATATTGTCCACAAACAAACGTTGCTGATCCATTGCGCTTGATCAATCGACTGATGATGTCTACTAGATAAATCGACGGCTGATGTCTACTAGACAATTCGACTGTTGATGTCTACTATTCGACTACTGATGTCTACTAGATAATTCGACTGTTGATGTCTACTATTCGACTGCTGATGTCTGCTAGATAATTCGACTGCTGATGTCTACTATTCGACTGCTGATGTCTACTAGATAATTCGACTGCTCATGTCTACTATTCGACTGCTGATATCTACTAGATAATTCGACTGTTCATGTCTATGTTTTCATCTCGCAGTCCCACATTCGTCATCCATTTCATCATGCAACCGCAGCTTTCTGGCATTTCATGCAGTATCGATCAACCGCGATATAGATGATTATATTGAACGCTGCGATGGACATGACTCCTCCTAATATCAAAAATACTATCGTATAGGAACTTGTGACGTCATAGATGAAACCTGATTGAAAGACGAAAATAAATGTGATATAAATTAGACATGAACGTTGTCTAGCATGGGCGGCGATACCGGGGAGGGCGGGGGGGGGAGACGGGGACGTGTTCCCCCTTGATTTCTGAGACTTACCATTTGTCTTAGTTTTTGTCATCTGCAAACGTATTCAAAGGATATGGTTGAAACAGATTATTAAACTTAATTTATGCTGGGGGAGGGGGATTTCAAAACATAGGGGAGAGCGGGGCGAGTTCGCACCATTTTTGTTCTCGCTCTTCTAGAACCGTCGTTTCTGTAGCAAGAATGTCGTGCTTTATCATGGATAAAGTGCCTAGGTAATATCTACCTAATATCCTATTTTCACCGAGTACATGCACACGGTTTTGAAAAAAACGGGCCGTGAAAAAAATTTCCGCTGCAGGGCGAACCTGCCCCACCCCGGGGCAAATTCGCCCGTTAGACGGGGCGAGTTCGCCCATAAGGAAAACAGTGATATATAACATACAGATATACAAAATATAATATTCCAAATATTTTGTAAAATAGGGCATTTGTTATTTTGTTTCGATGGAGGATTCTTTAATACGTTAACATTATCATATGCATTTGTTTGTTGACTTGCAAAGTGATTCAGCATTATCTACATAGCAAATAATTTGCTTCCTTATTCAGTGGTTAACGTGTAGAGCTCCATGGGCGAACCTGCCCCGTCGCAAAGGGGGCGAACTTGCCCCACGGGCTGCGATTTTCTTTTCTCATGTTCTACGCAAAATGTACAACCTACGTTGAAGTATCAACGGCATCTTTTAATACGCAATTATCACACCTTTCTAATAACAAAACTTATTTTTACTACATTCCTGAATGTCTATAAAAAAATACAAGAAATCTGAAATATTTTTTTTAACTCAAATGGCCTCAAAACGGATAATTCACCGTAAGTTTCTGGGATTCCGAGCACATGACCTCTCGCCAACGTATGCTGTTAACTAGGGGTAGGTTGTCATTACATCATCAGCGAAACTTATATCCAATCACAGCAAAGGGGAAAATCACGTGGTGGGCGGACTCGCCCCGCTCTCCCCTACTCTTCACTTTTTAACGAAGATATATCCTCGGGGCGATTTTTACCCCGTGGGAGGGTACATTTTGGTCGCCTTCCGTGTTTTGCCCCCCCCCCCCACTCGTCACATGAAATCTCCACTCCTGTTGACTAGACTATTCAGAATCCAGCTCTCTAGATCCTGTTTAAGTCAGGTTTCATGAAAATCCATCAATCTATTCAGCTATTGCTGTGAAAACAATGAATGACTTCTGACTTTTGATATTTTGACCCCGAGATTTAATCAATCATGTTTATAGTATACCGAGTTTCATGGAAATTCATCGATGCTTTCTTGAAATATCACAGTATATAACGAGTAATAGTCGTAGTTGATTTCGTAACGTGTCCTTTGACCTTTGAACTCTTACCCCATATTTTGGATCACTCTATTTGCCTATAGAGTGATAAATATTTCAACCAAGTTGCGTGTTCATGGAAATCAATGTATTATTGAGATACTGCAGAAAACGAAGCGAATTACCCATACATTGTACACAAAATGATCTATGACCTTTGACTTTTTGACTCAAAAGATTGATTGATTCTTCTGTCAAGAGTGATACATGATTAGGCCTAGTTTCATGAAAATCCACCGATGCTTTCTTGAGATTACAGTATGTTTTACCCTGTGTATATGGCCTATATGTTGACTGTATATTGCACAAAGTGGCATTTGACCTTTGATTTCTTGCCCCCAGAGTTTTATCAGTCCATTTGTCTATGGTGGTTTGTACAGTGTATCCAGTACTTGACGAACGTACAGACGGACAACCCGAAAACATAATGCCTTTGGTTCCACTTCATGGTGGAGGGCGATGAAAATCATATTATTATATTTGATCACTCTTATCATTGCTGAATTGCGGAGAAACGTTCCAAGTATTATTTTGACGGTATTTTATGCTGAGGCCTATTGTGGGCTGTTGAAGCTCAGTTCAGCGCTCCATAGCTTTCTAATATCAACGGCACAGCACCTAATCATTTGTAATATCGGCCACTGATCAGGTCGGGTATGCCTCCCCCCCCCCCTCGATTTCTAAACGTCTGATCCTGTGTTTATAATATTATAGTAGACTTGTTAAGAGGTTGAACGCTGCATTTTGTTAGTACAAATGTCCAACTTGGCATTAATGTTCCTTGGGTCAAAAGAAAAAGATTCATCCAAAGAGACACTCTGTATCTATGCAAATAAGCCAGTTATTTGCATAAATTTGCATATTTTATGTCTACATTAATAAAAAATAATTAAAAATATATGTTCAACCCAAACAACTCTAAAATTGGGCACAAAGTTTCTGTGGAAGAAGGGGAAGAAAACTTTGATAAAATAATTGAGGTATCCATGTATGTTATTACTTAATTTACATAAATTATGCAAATTAGTACTAAAATGGAGTAATTTTCATGGATTTTGAACTATTTATATGCAGTGCATTATGATATAAAGATGTTTAATGGTGTTAAATCATGTTAAAGTAAAGTATTCATGCAAAGAAACTTACTTTGCCTATGCAAATAACTTCTAATTACCATAAATGCATATTAAAGTATAAAAGTTCACAAATCCCATGATCAGTGTTTAGACAACTTTAATCATCCAATATAAATGTGTATTACTTGGTACAACCTTTAGGTGGATGAAGGAAAAGAAAACCATCATGACGAAGCTATTTGTCTACGTAAATCATTCCCTTATTTGCATAAATTATGCTGATAAGAATTAAAATACAGATTTTGTTCATGATTTTTTACTACACATGTATTTAGATACAGTAAATTATGAAATAAAGATGTTTAATCGGTTTGGAGAATGGTACTACATGCAGAAATAACTTATTACACTTTTGCCAATAACACCTAATTACCAAAATGCATATTAATGTGTAAAACTACAAAATTCCATGCACAGTGTTAATACAACTTTAATCACCGAACTCAGATATCTTACTCTGTACAACCTATTAAGAAATGAAAAGAAAATCCTTCAGGAAGAAAGTATGTGTCTATGCAAATTAATTATTAATATGCATAAATTATGCAAATTAGATATTTGATAACATTGAAATGTTTGTGTTTGTGTAATTGCCTAATAATAGAATTTTGAAAAGTACAATAATATCGCCACACAATGTTGTGACTTTTTATTTTGAAGTCTTGCACAACTTTTGAAAACAAGTTCGGGAGAAGTATGTATACTATTGCGACGTAATGTTGATTTTCGTACAACAATGTCCATCAAAAGCTCATTTTTTGTGATTTGTGTATAAATGATATTGATGACATTGATATCACAGTTATTGATTAACTGATTGAATAATTTGTGCTAATGATGATCGCATAATGTCCTGTAATAAATGTTACTTAAAAAAATAATAACAAAAGTATGAAAATATACACGAAAAAATACATAAGAAATCTGGTAAACAAAGAAATTCGTTATGGGAACATGTTGAATTTAGCATTTCTTGTAATGAAAACAAATTAATTAAATTAGAAGAAGATTTCTAAACAAAATGATCAAATATTAAGTGAGATTCTTTACAGGCAAAACATTATTTTGGCATGAATTTGTATTATGATAATTAAGAAATAAATAATTTCTGTTGAAAAAGTAACTAAATGTTGTAGACTTGTAAATTATGTTGCAAGGGACATATGAGCTGATTTCATTCGCGGTCACCTATTCATTAGCTGACTGCAAATAAAGTATATACAGGGTGGCCCAGAAAGAATGCTACGAGTATGATCGCTAATTTCTTCACCATCATCGGCAAAATGTCATTAATTTTTATTTAGTTGGTTAGAACATTGTTTTTCCAATAAAATGATACCAAGATCATTGATTTTGAGTACGGCGTTTTGATTCTAGCGCCATTTTTCGGAGGCAATGCAATTTCCCAAATTTGCCAATTTTTCAACAGCGGCGCGTATTCGGAACGCGAGATATTCTGGCGTTCTCAGCTATGCATACCGGTCCAGAACCGCGATGACAAAGGCTGGAATCCTCCCCCATCGCCTTTCATTAAGGAAGACGATGAGTTACTCTCCTTGTTCATCGCGGTTTGTCTTTGGTATGGCATGCTGAGACGCGGCAGAATATTTCGATATTTGATGGATACTATTCGATGCTAAAAGAATAGTAAATTTGTGAAACGACATTGCCGTCCTGAAAGAATAGCCCTCAGATCCAAACACCTCAATCAAATTTATATGATCCATGGTATCTATTTTGTTGGAAAAAGGAATTTCACACGCATGACTATATCACCATATTGCATTTTTTGCTGAAATTGATATGAATGAATATTAACGGATCGCAGCTGTCATGTCTGTAGCATTCTTTTTGGGCACGATGTAGTGTCCAGTGCTTTGCAGGTTATCGTTTTACGCAAACCCTAGGTTCTGCCTGGTTTTCAATATCGAAATTACTAAATTCCAATTTCAATCAGATCGCCTCAATTTCCACTGTATAGGAAATGATGCTCACTTATATTCTGATTAATATCTTAGTGTTTCCCTTGCATGGCTATGATCTAAGTAAGAGTAAGCTTGGAAACCAATTTATGCAATCGTAAATTCTATTTTGTCAAATTCCAGTTAAGTCACGTTAATTATTTTCGATCTATTCTTATCAAATCACTACTGAATTAATGTTCATAACTAATTAGTATTATTAGTATCTCTGAAAATGAATCTGAAAAGGAATATAAAGTCAGGTTGTGATGTCAGATAGGTCACATATTGTCGTCTGTTGGTCGAATTGATAACTTGCTAGAGCAACTCTTTACCACTGTGACAGATTTGAAAGATTCGCAATAAGTTTGTCCAATGATTACTTTAAAGCTTGTGCAGTATACCTTCACATCTGAAAAGACAATTAAATAGATAAATTTTGTGAAGTTTGTAATTAGGTCTACATGCACTTCAAATATATGTGTTTTTTGTCTAATTACATTGATCAGACATTCTTTTGCGGATCGTTTCAATTTGATTATCTTGCGGGTATTGTAGCGTTGTTACATATTGTATTGAACATTTATATATATTATATTTTTACAAAGCTATTATTGTGAATTACTGCAAGCTCATCCGTGGATATGACGGGAAGCTTCTATTTTATGTATTTACTATTTATAATAAATTTCAGCAAGAAGCTATTATGGACATGTGTGTACATTTTTATAGTCCAGTAAGCACGAAGATGAAAACTGAAGCAGGACCCTGAGAAGTGGAAGGATATTAGAGAAAATAGAAGGTGAAAGATGTAAGTCAAGTGAAGAATAGATCGAACTTTATCGTCAGGTAACTTTTTATTAACATACTAAAATGCACTTTATGCAGTGATGTGCAGTCTCTCTCTTAGGACATCTAGGTAGTTAGGCCCTTTAGATTA
>JZLH01S0105795.1:102281-118872 GCA_001188425.1 Eucidaris tribuloides | reverse complement strand
ATTTATTTGTCCATTTAAGCAATACTATGAAGCTCAGATATCAAAGTTTGACTTTTGTTTTAATCAAAGCTCCACCATGTTAGCCTATAAGTCTTTGAAGACACTATATAACATTGTGGAAGACCCGTTTAAATAACTGTCAAACTTGATATCTGACATATTTGACAGTGTTTATAATTATGAACAAATAAACACCCTAGAATAAAAAAAATTTCAGACAGGTATGGTGTCACGTATACAGATGAAATTTGGCACATGAATTACTTTCGGCCGATGAAAATTCTGCAACATAGCGGTCTATGGGGAGAAACTGGAATGGTCTCTCAATGATTTTTTTAAACTTTTTTTTAAGCACTTAATGATCATTTTGAACTGAAATTTTTTCAGGGCTTCATTTTAGACATTATCATAGTAGCATAGTCGGCGGAACGTTTGGACTGTAGAATGGGTTGGGAGGGCACAGCATTGTTCACAAACAATGGTTGCCCCTCCAAGTCTATTGTTAATCTGAACGTTCAGCCGCGCCTGCATATAGTAGCATGGGGAATCATGTAGCTCACATCTTTAACTCTTAACATGCCAGAGATTTTGAACCTCTATGGACATTACATGTATTATTTGGTGCAGATCTGCGACTTCGGCAAGTTAAGAGTTAAAAACAGAAACACATTACTAGCTTTCTGTATTTCTACATCTAGGCTATACATACCTGATGAAAGTCTCTTTGTAAGACCTCTGCTTGCCCAAAAGTCATTCACTGCTCTTTGATGATCGGGATGGCCACAGACATATAAAGGATTTTCTAGGTTGGCGCTCTCCAGTCCCTTGAAGGAGATAGCTACATTTTGATACATCCCAAAGCATGGAACCCACAAAAAACCATTATAAACTGACATTTCTTCCCTGAAAGTTTCGATGGCGTCTGCGTTGTCTAGACTACTGAACCTGTGTGAGATAAAACGAAACCATCAACAAACAATCATTATCAGAGACATAAGTAAAATACTACCTTGAAATTAATTGCTGTTGACTTATATATTGTTTCTTTATCAAATAAACACAATCACATTACTCCTATCTTGAACAGTCTTCACTGGTTGCCCGTAAAGGAACGTATAATATTAAAAATCCTTCTTTTGGTTTATCATACTAACAACGGAACAGCCCCTGATTACAATAAGTCTCTGTTACATCAGTACCAACCTGTACGATCCCTACGATCCTCCAACTCCCGTCTCTTACATGTTCCATTATCTAAGAAATCTTGGGGGATCGAGCTTTTGCTCACGCCGGACCTGCCCTGTGGAATTCACTTCCACAGGAGCTGAAGGACTCAAACTCTTTGACGTCCTTTAAAGGCAATCTAAAAACGCACTTGTTTAGTTGTGCATGAATTTTGAAGGCAGATTTTTTCATTTTTTATGGTGTGGAAATTATTTTTGTTGTTGTTATGTCCGTTTTTTCTTTCTTTCTTTCTGTTATTTTTTCATTAAGCGCTTTGAGCATTTAAACAAAATGGATAACGGCGCCATAAAAATTCAATTTATTGTTATTATAATTATAATTATTATTATTATTATTATTATTATTATTATTATTATTATTATTATTATTATTATTATTATTATTATTATTATTATTATTATTATTATTATTATTATTATTATTATTATTATTATTATATTTAATTTAGTCAATCGGAGGATTGACCTACTTCAGCGTTAATGAGATAATAATATACTGTTCTTCCTTAGGATCCTTTGACCGAACAAATTCCATTGTATATACTCCAAAATCCAATAGCCAAAATAAATATTGATAAACATATATCAAATGCATAAAGCAAATACACACATTAATACATTACAAACACTATACATGAACATCCTGGTATACTAGGTATTAAAAATAAAATTGTTTAATTTTTATATGTAATAACACAAAAACTATACACCAGATAATACTGGCATGAGTTTGAGTTATAGCTGAAAGTGAACATTTTTGTTGGAGGTGGTTTCAATACGATATCAATAATCAGTTTCATGTAATTCATGCTTATTTTAAAAGTTAGAGTTCAGATTTTGCTCAAAATCCAACCCTCTGTACAAAATTGAGACTGTACAAAAATGAAATGGTGTGTGTGAGAGTGTGTGTCTAGTCCCCACACAATAGCATTCAAGCAATGGACAATGGCTGGAATAGCACACGTTGGAAACTTTGGCATGCCAGTTTTATTACGTCCAGGTGAGATAAATGCTTTATTAATATTCATTAGTAGCCTATAGCGACTGCTAGAGTATTCACTATCCACAGCCATTGTCTGTTGCTCTCACTCTCACACACACCATTTGATTTCTATACAGTCTCAATTTTGTACAGGGGGTTGGATTTTGAGCAAAATCTGAACTCTAACGTTTTAAATAAGCATGAATTACATAAAACTGATTATTGATATCTTATTGAACCACTTCCAACAAAAATGTTCACTCTTCAGCTATAACTCAAACTCATGCCAGTATTATCTGGTGTATGGTTTTTGTGTTATTACATATCAAAACTAACCAATTTTATTTTTAACACCTAGTATAATGATAAAGGAATGACTGTATAAATACACTGCACTTATACACTCCTGCTCATAATTATGGAATATTTTGTGGATATTTAATTTTTTTTTTTGAGACAAGTGTTTATTTCACAAAAACGCAGTATGTGAAACAATTTTTGGATTTCATGAGATGACTTAAGTAAAAACTAAAGTACATTTAAGCGCAATAACAATTATATATTAATTTTTTAAAAACTCCACAAAAAATCATGAAAAGGTATTAAATTAAAGTAATTAAAAAAAAAACACAGCAAACTGATAAATTTTGATCTAATGTCATTTATCACTAAATTAACATCAGAACAGTGTCTGTTACAAGTCTAATAACGCGCGTAACCACCACGTGACTCAACAAAAACAACAACAACAACACCATTTATAAACACATGTATTAGAGTCGAGTCGGACGCTACAAAATGCTCAAAATTCCTGAAATACTTAGATTATAAGTGTTTCACCTGGAGTGAACAAATATTAATCCCAGACGTACCGTTCACGGAAAAATGGCAACTTCTAAAATGTTTGTTAGGTATTCCATAATTATGAGCGTGAGTGTATGTTTGTTTCGGATTTCAGCGGGTAATTGATTATAACAAGAGATTCCTCTGCAGAAAATCGTACTTTTGCAGTTGTTTGTTACAGGTTCAGGAAGGTAAAACATATTATTTTGCCGCAGTGTATAGTTAGATGATCTAAACTTAATATTGTCAGATATATAACAGGGCGAGATTATTCATTGTTTTGCATATCATAATCCATAAATGCTTCTTATATCGACAATCTGAACAATCCCACGACAATTTCTCGCCAATATGTTGATAAGATACATGTGAATACGGAATAATCTTCATAATGAGTCGTCCACCTCTAGTTTGTAGGTTTTGTAAAATTGAAAAGGGATTTTTTTTTGGAGGCTGAAAGTCATACTACAATCCCATAATCACAATTTTGTGGTAAGTGATCTGTATGACTGTGGTAAACTCAACACATTTTTGTTCTTGTTTCCTCGAAATAAAACATATGGAAAACCATATACCACACTCCTTGTATGTGTTAAAGATAAATGCCATGATTGGGGGAAGTTCTCAACTTGGACTGAAACGACTCTAGAATCAAGTAAACTATGCAAGGATTCTCCTGTGAAAATCTTGTAGTCAAACGTTGGCTCATTCTAAAATAACAAATGTCAATATCCCTCGTGGCAGACAAACCTACTGTGTGGCTCTCTATGGGTACTATTTTTATCGTGCCCCGATAGAATTAATGTTCACGCTTGATTCTCCTTAAGTAAACAAATTAGAGACAAATCCTTCCAGCTGGGAGATCCACTTCAGCTGGTGTTTAGTTGGTATATATTTCAACTCATTTGGTTCTTGAGGCATTTTCAAGTGTTCCCTATCATGTCGTGAACGGCTATGTGCTTCATTAATTTGAGAGCATTTGAAGCTGCACTGTAGCCATTAATGGCAAGTTGTACTTGTAATAACTGTATTACTAAGACAAAATGCTCCCGAATCATTATAATTAAAAAGAATGTGATTTAATTTGAATATTCGAGGCCTTCTTTTGTTAAATAATGGATTTATCTCACGGTTGGCCTGTTGTCATTGACAAGCCTGTTGGTTTCGTTTAAAATTCGCGGTTATCCTGCAAACATGCTTGGTCTCGGTATGAAAAACAATTTCTCATTAAATCCCTAAATTGAATTGTGTCACGCAATTCACAGAATATTTCGTAAATTATTTTTTCTACAACATAAGTAGAGCTTGTGGTTTCGGAAAGCGTGTTATCAAGTGGCACATATTTGTGATAAATCCAAACTTGTTCTTCGTCTAATTCTTTTCACGTAAGAGCTTGTTTCGAAAGACTGGCAATTGAGTAGTAATCATGAAAACATTACAATAAAGCATGCACTCACTTCATGAATTCTGAGGTCATTTCCATCAAGGCAAATTCAGTGCCAGAGTCTGTGTTTTGCTACGTAACCCAGCACGTTTGGATAACAGACGTTAATCTGACAAATACTTGCCGATAATCTTAAAGCGGAATATTTCATCTACAGTATTTCTGAATAAAAGCAAACGGCACCAACACTTTGACTCTTTTGTACAAATCGCGTTGAGTCCTTGAGCGAGAAATCTGTTAATTGAAATATCCAGATTTTGTATGTCTGTTCTATGATAAAACAAGATTATAGTAATCATAAATAAAGCAAACTGCAATCTCATAAACACTTCGGTGTTTCGTGAATGCCTAACATATTACGTGCATACATATACAGTATTTGCTGTATTACTCTTACCAACTACATTCCAATTCCTTTCCTTATAACGCGTTGAAGATAACCCTACTATATCGAGCTTTCAGCAGGCTAACCGTACCCCCTTGCCCTAATTTAACGACTTCGATTGTTATTTCGTGGTTTGTGCCATGCAAATCTCAAGAATTCCTCTTACCGGTTCGCATTGCCAGCCCATGGAAGGAACACGAAAAAACAAGAAAGAAACACGAACGTAAGAAAAGCAACGAATGCAATTAAATTTTCAAGGCAATATTCTCTCCTTTCAAATATGTTTTTGTCGTTATATCCCAATTAACGAAATGGACATCTCGATTTCGGTGCTTAGATGCTACCATTCTTACCTTGTCGTAATAAACTCGGATATATTGTTGGTAAATTACTTCTCAGTCCATGCAGTCCCTGTCCAACGCTTTGAGTGGAGCTGCATGGCACCTTAACACACAGAAGTAAGAAAGTAAAAACAATTATGTCCAAATAGCGATTTTCTCCCACACACTGTTAAATAATGTATCTCAGATTGAAGTGTGACACCTGTCAATATATTCACGGCTTTCAAACAGACCCATTTAGAAGCTTACCTAAAATACAAAACTCCTGTTAATCTATTCTGCTCCACACCGCATGTTTATAAGATTCCGCTGTTACGATGATAGCAACTTTTGTACTATCATTCTCTGGAAAGGGATTAATTCCTGAAACAAACACAGAGAGAATTTACTGGTATTAATTTTTAGTAGTAGGTGTGCAAGGTTACGTACATAATTACATATTATTAGCTCGAAATGGATTTTGTTTTATTCGTCATTAATATCAACTGGTAATGGTTAATGGTGCAATAATCTAATTATCGGGTGTGATGGTATAAGCTGACATATTATGTTCATTTATCCGCCATCTGCTAATTGTGTTAGTTGTAAATGTTATGTCATTTTGTTTGTTACCAATGAAATGTGTAATAATTTATGCTTTTCTTTCACTGCATGGCGTTCTAGTGGTTACTTAACATTGTTACATTATTATTTTAATTATTGAATTATATATCGTTTCATCATCATCATCATGCATCATCATCCATCATCATGCACCATCATCATAAATTGATATAAAAAGAATTATATTTTTTTATTTTTCATTTCTTCGCAATTTTTGCTATACACATTCTGCAAAGTTTATTTTTAATTCCAATGCATGACTAGCATGGGAGAAAGTAGCAGAGTACTGTTCGAAAGGTTTAGGAATTATTTGGCATATACTTGGGTTCCTATATATACTCATCCCATCTCGAAAATTCAGCTAATATACAGGGTATGGGAACATAATAGGCTTGTTGGGTAAATTCAGTATTCTAGTGCTTTTATTTCTTCAGTGCAGGTATCATAACAGCATTGGATTCTTCTCTCACTGTTTCATTCTTTTTGATTCCTAAGACAGTTCGTTACCAACTTCAAACATCATTTAATAACAGAAAGAATAATATGAATAATAATTTTATTCCAACACGGAAACACTTGCTTCAGCCAGGAGCTGTTCTTCTGCAAGTCCGTGCTTATAGAAAACACATACAATATACACATGATTGAAATGCAATACAAATTAAACAAGTTACAACAAAAAGACCGGACGCAATTATTTAAGTAAGATACAGTCATGGACAAAAGTTTGAAATATGTTTTTCTACCAAATACAGTTTTCATTCATATCAGAAACGGGTTTCTTGTCCTGAAGTAGAGCCAGAGGCGGCGCCACAGGGGGTTCAGGGGATTGGCGGCCACCCCCTAGTTTTTTTTTCAAAATTATTAATATGACGAGAATTTTACTGTTTTTCGAAAAATATCGCCCCCTCCCCCTATTGCTGTTGTTTGGCTAGTAAAAAAAAATGGAGGGCAAAAATGCTTTTTGTCGTTTGGCTGGTAATATATTTTTGGCAGGCAAACTTTTCCCGACGGATTTCGCCCCTCCTAAAATTTACCCCTGAGTCGAGCTCATTGGAACTTAGTAATGATGCATGGGTGATTGATCATTATTCGTAAGAAATCTACACTTTAAAACAGGGTTACGCCAAGATATAAAAGTATTCCAAATTTTATTCAGGACTGTACAACCAAGTATATATAAAATGACCGCGATGAGTATACAAATAAATCAATAAGGGTAAAAATAACATAACAGTTAAACCTTATGTTTGTGTGTGTGCTTTCCTAACCCCTGATATCAGTTTGTGGAGCTGTGGCACGTACGTATGATTTCTGATATCTTTGCCTATATAACACTGAAAGATAACCTGCCCTGATCCCAGGCAGGTGACAATCCTGCCATACTAATGCAGATTAAGGAAGCAAGAGATAAATGTCTCAAATTTGAGCTTTTTATGTTTCTGAAACAGCGTGGTATAACAATATTTCCATTTTAAAGATGTGAGCTACATGATTCCCCATGCTACTAGTGTCTTCGATAAGGTCTGAAAATAAAACCCTGAAAAATTTTCAGTTCCAAATGATCATTAAATGCTTTAAATTAGTAAAATCATTGAGAGACCATTCCAACTTTTCCCAATAGATTGCTGTGTTGCAGAATCTTTTATCAGCTGAGAATAATTCATGCGTCAATTTTTATCTGTACACATTTTACAAGTGACATCATAACTATCTGAACTTTTGCTCTAGGGTGCTTATTTGTCCATTCAAACACTGTCAGGTATGTCAGATAGCAAAATTTGACAATTTTTAAAACGAGTCTTCTACAATGTTATGCGGTGATCCGACAGAAAACAAAGAGTTAGAATTTGGGTTGCCATTGGGTTTCCAGTTCAGAATAGGGTTAGGGTTAGTGTTTGGGTTAGGGCTAGGGTCAGGGTTAGGGTTAGGATTGAGGTCAAGGTTAGTGCAGGAAATAATCGTCGGAGCAATTGTCGCCAGAGTAAATATCGGACATTCTCTTAAAGACACAGGCTAACATTGTGGAGCTTGGAGCTTCAAATTAAAACAAAAGTCAAACTTTGCTATCTGAGCTACATAGTAGTGTGTGTTTGAATGGACACAAATAAACACCCTAGAATATAAAAGTTTGAAAAGTCATGCTGCCACTGGCAAGATATGCATGAATAAACAACTATCACTGTGGTGGAGTATAAAATATCCTAGATCTACACACAGTAGTCTACGAGTGGAAATGGGCAGGTGAATCCGGTCAACTTAATTAAATGCTGGTAGATTTTCACTATTTTTAAAGCACTTAATCAGCATTTTGAAATAGAACTTTTTCTTCAAGCTTCATTTTTAGACCTTATCAAAGACACTTAGAGCATAGAAGATTATGTACCTCACGCTTTTTTAAACGGTGGTCACTGTTAGCATGTGGCTATAAAGAAATTTCAGAATAGTCAATATAACGCATGTGTGCATGCATGAAAACATAGTTCAGTGTTAAAAAAGGAAAAAGGATATCCACTTTCCCCGTCTAAAGAGTCTGTCATATCCTGAGTAGATAAATACGTCCCGAGACCAATACAAAGAAAGGAATCAGAGTCAATAATATGTCATCATAGAGGTGGTGATAGCTGTGCCCTCGTGTAGGTCAAAGTATACGCGAGAACAGTTCATGAGCATGGAGAATTATGTAGCTTACATTCTAGCCATGATATTGCATTTATGCCTTTGTAAATGGCAACCACAAATTTTATCATATTTGAGAAATGACACTTTTATCACTTGCTTCCTTTTTACACTGTCGGCCAAAGTCCACGCAGATCGATGCCATTAGTGTATGTCAACGCACTTTTTACCAATGATGATTCATTCTTTCGGTGCATATAATGGACATGAGTACTCACCGCAAACAATGATAACATTATCTTTATCACCCTTTTTTTCGATCAAAGGTTTGTTTTGTAATAAGTACAGGCAACACGAATTTCGATTAAAGATATAGTTCGGTATTTGCACGCCAGAAAACGTCAAAATGAATGCACACACCTCAAATCGTTCACAATGTGAAGATTAGTATAAATAACCACCTGTCATAAAACCTTTGGATAGAATACGTAGTTTTGTTGAAGTCCCGTTAAACTTCAAATTTTGCAAGTGACGGACAGGTTCTGTTAGTTCCAAAATTGTCCGATCAGCCGTTAGCCGAAGGTCGCGCGGAGTTTAGCGGTTTAACCAATCAGTGTGCTCCGCTGGTCGTGCGAACGTACACATAACCGTTATCCGCAATTTGAGCAAAATTTAAACTCGCAGAAAGAACCATATTCTGGTAGCATATCGTTATTATTTTTTTTCCTCATAAAACAACTTTGTGACGTATGGATCTCAAACTTGCAACACACCATTTGTAAGTACTAAACTACCGTTTGGTATTGATAATGAAGGGAAGTAATGGACTTGCAAATCCTAAACACAATCTTTAAAGGAAGATGTTGTCGACAACCTACAGGATTAAGTTAAGAAAGATTTTGGGGTAACTGTCAGTTCTTCCCAACCAATCACATCGCACGTATGCTGGCCTTGAGCTGACCTGGCGTGACCGATGCATGCTGGCCGACGCGTGTAAATCGCGCCTTATTAATTTTTGCACTTTTTGAATCAATAAGCTGCCCCCCTTTTTTTGGCTGTTTCGGCGATCTTGTTCTACAGAAAATTTCGCAAAGACGTAAAATTAATTCTTTGCGCGCTGAATCAATTCTGAGGGGATATTAATGATGATTGTTATTTTGATATTTTCATAAAGCTTGCTGTAAATACTGCACCACTGATACTGGTAATTATTCTATAGATGTTGTCTAAGCATTATGGCCATTTGTTAGCGTTTCTAGTACAACAAAAAGGGAAAAAACCCTAATTTTTTACGATTATTGAATTTAATTTTACCAATGTGCATAATTGCAACATTCGCGTGTAAAGGGTTAACAGAAATTTACTAATTCATAGCGTCTTGCTGAAGGTAAGTGTCACACATTACCCCTTATTTTAGGCTTTCTTAATCACCATGAACCATAATTCTCACAATACTCACAATGTCATTTTTTCTTAACTTATTCATGTTAGTTGCTTGCTCATTGTAGGTCCCGGAGTGTATATCACATTGAGCACTTTACATTATACACGTAAATTACTTCCTGGAATGCATCCTGGAAGAGGATCTAAGTTCATAGTAGTTGTGATAGCCTTTATACAGGGAAACCTGCATAACACCTCCGATTTTCAGACTCTTATAACCGGGGGTTATATCTTGCATGAGAGTTAGTCTAGTAGAGGACTGATATTATTTCAGACGCTTTAACAAAGAGGAAAACCAAAATGATTCAAGAGTAATACCAGGGCTTTAATGTCAAAACCTTGACGTGTATCTTCTTATCACCAGCGAATTAGATGTATATTTCCTTCAGATATTTCCTGCTTTTTACACCCTAAACGCTATAGACCTATGTGAATTACGCGGCTACTGTTGAAAAAAAAATCTCTTCCCCTTCAACGCGTTTGCGTGTGCGCGGATAACGTATCTATACAGGTCTCAATGTGAAATACTGAGCGGGTTCTACACACTTACAATTTAGGGTATAATTGTAAGAATTACACCGTATAAGGTATTGCTATTGTATCAATTTTGCACACCCTAATTATACCTTTATTTTTTGATGTAGAGGTGCAAAATGGACAAGAGATAAGTACAGG
The DNA here is from genome assembly GCA_001188425.1 of Eucidaris tribuloides. Lineage (NCBI taxonomy): Eukaryota > Metazoa > Echinodermata > Echinoidea > Cidaroida > Cidaridae > Eucidaris > Eucidaris tribuloides. The sequence continues at coordinate 108,293 of JZLH01S0105795.1, read as the reverse complement.
GGCGTAGCTACGGGGGGGAGGCGGAACGTGCCCCCACAAATTTCGTGTGCTCCCAGGTGCCCCCACAAAATCATGAAGAAAGCAAAAAAAAAAATGTAGTATGCGCCCCCCCAAAATATTTTGGTGCCCCCAAGAAAATTTCAAGACCCCCCCCCCCCCCGTGCCCCCTGCTGAAGAAAAAATCCTAGCTACGCCACTGGATAATTACACTATGAGCAATGATACCATACCTGTATCAGCTGTTTGTAATAATGTTCAGGTAGCGGGTCGGTGTTCTTATTGTTGAAACATGAAGACAATGGGAACTGGATGAGTTGTCCCGGCTTCATGTTTTTCTGATCCGCTATCACGAGAGAATTGCCCTTTAACGCCTGTCGAAATATGGCCATCTCTCTCCTGTCGTGAAGAAACAAATGGACAACTCATTAGAAACATTCGTTTACACGAATATTTGGTCAGAATTATGGTATCGCCAAAATAATTGATTCCAGGATTTGCAAGTCCATCACTTCCCTTCATTATCAATACCAACGGTAGTTTAGTACTTACAAATGGTGTGTTGAAAGTTTGAGATCCATACGTCATGAATTTGTTGTTTATGATAAAAACTAATAACGATATGCTTCCAGAATATAGTTCTTTCCGCGAGTTTATTTTCTGCTCAAATTGCGGATCACGGTTAATGTACTATACCGCTAGATGATCTATAGTTTGAACATCATGATTTGTTACTATAAACAATTATCAATAGGTTTGATGTTGTTTTCTGATGTCTGGGGTGATAATCGAATACTTTGTGAATGATCGACCAAAAATTGTCAGATCGACCAAAACCATACTTGTGCTTTAAGTTTCATTGCCCATTATCATCATAAAAAAAATACCTCCAATTTTGTAGGAAGCGGAACGCACCCACTACAAAAAAAGGTTAGGAGTTGCCGAGTCCCCTTGAATTGTCAATTTGTCATTCTTCTTCTTCTTCTTCTACGTCGTCGTCGTAGTCGTCGGCTTCTTCTTCTTCTTCTTCTTCTTCTTCTTCTTCTTCTTCTTCTTCTTCTTCTTTTTCTCCTTCTTCTTCTTTCTTCTTTCTTCTTTATTTTTTTGGTTGTAGGACATTGATTTGCATTTTTTTTTTGTCACTTTCAAACAATTGGCTTTTGGACCTGATAACCTTTCTTGAAATTTGTACCATAACAGAAACTGCATGGAATTGTCCTTTTTTTACACATTGGTTTGCACTTTGAACAACTCACTTTGGTTTGCACCCTTAAAACACCCGCTTTTGGGACCCGATGACCCCTTTTTTTCTGTGTTTGTCAGATTTAATTTTATTTTTTTGTTGTATTTGTCCCGTCTACGTGGGTACTAATTTTCTTCGGTAAAAAAAATTAATAATTCCTGGGGCCTTTTTCTGTAGCAAGGTATTTTGAAAGAGAAAGTATACATGAAGAGCTTAGTTACCAAAAGGCGCTAAATCCACTTAGTAACTTTGGAGAAAAGTACATTTCTTTGCCCGAGTTTGTACACTCGCTTATGGAAAATAAAAGTACAACTTGAGATATTTCGTACTTGCTCGAGTAATTTGGCTTCAAATGTTACACTTTCGGTATAGGCGACAGATGTGTTGATGTTAACAATTAATTGTTGGTGCAAAGTGGAATTATCGCCTTTTGGAACTAAGCTCTTCAAATAATTCCATAGCTATATTAAAAGTCAACGTACCTAATTTTATTTAGGTTTGTGGTATTTATTTTCCAGTCTTTCCGAAGTAATGCGTCGTACAGATACAATCTTTCCTCTTCCAAGTCGTTGAAGAATCGAACGTCTTCTGTGAGAAATTCACGTGTGCTACATTCAACACAAAAAAACTAAGTGTTAAGATGAGGAATTTTTTTTTATTAAGTAGTCGTGTCTATAGTTGCATCATAAGAAAAACGAAATGGTTAAAATACTGGTATAGACCTAAAAGGCAGTGACATGATTGGGAGAATAACAATGCCTCTATAGAACCAAACAGGTTGAAAGATATATCAGTGTATGAACCAGCTGGAGTGTCTTTTGGCTGGAAGGATTTGTCTTGAATTTCTTTACTTATAGGGAGAATCAAGCACTTTATTTCTCTCGAGGCCCGAGAGAAATTAATCTCATAAAAAGCTACACAGCAAATGTTTCTGTCACAAGGCATACTGATGGTATTTATTTTAAAATAAGTCAACTCTTGACTACAACATTTTCATCGTAGAATCCTTACACAGTTTTCCTTATTCTAGAATAGTTTTACCCCAAGTTGGGGACTACCCTAATCATGTATTTTACCTTTAAAGATATTATTTAGAATAAAATTAAAATGTCACAAAGGATTGCGCAGCTTATAGTTATTAAACGATACATTTGCAAGATACTTATTTGCAAGATGTAAACACTAAATGAAATGGACTTTCGATTCACTATTCACTGTGAAAAATAATATTGAAGAATGACTCCGTCAGGAGATCGAACCTACAAACTCCTGATTACGAGACTGACGTCTTACCACTAGACCACCGATAATACCCGATGGCCAGAGTGATTTTTTTTTCACAGTGACTTCAATGCACTTTGTTTTAGCATATATCTCGCGTAGTGAAAGGCAAATTTGAGTTTTTGAGTTATTATTATTATTATCATTATTATTTATTCCATATAACACAATTTCGGACATACATCACAAAACAAAACTCCAGTTCTTTATGAACGATCACATGAACCCTTTGCAACATTTGCGTGCAAAGGGTTAAAATCAATATGACGTTGTAAGGAATTTATATTTTATATGACATTACAAGGAATTAGTATTTCAATTGATATGGATAAAGGATACGCCATAAGTAAAGCTTGAGGGTGACACCCCTTATATCTTAAACCTGATGAATATAAAGATTCGATTCCTTTATGTATACATATGTTTTTTAATTAGTCTACCAAAGAAAGAGGTGGTAAATTTTGTTGGACGTTCTCTGGCATGAGACTGGCGATAATTATGTTTGTTTCCCATGTAATACAGTCAAAAAAACAAAAACAAAAAACAGTAAAAACAACCCTTTCTACACTCGATTTACGTTTCAGCTGAAGACCTGCTTGTGTTTCTTCTTACAAAAAAAAAACCCCAAAACAAAATACGTACCAGTTTTTGTGATGATCAACTTCCATGGGGGTGGGGACGTCTTGCTTCATCATGCTACACGCGGAGTCCACCTCGTCGCCGATTATCTTGTAGATATTTTGGTTGACCCCGGTCAGCGACATCATGAAGACTAGGGAGGTACTGACGAAGACGAAGCCCGCGAGTAGACGCGTGCGTCCCGTGTTGTGCATCCTGGATACAAAAAAGCGAAGATTATTGTACTTTCAATTATTACAAAGATCAAGCTAGTAGAAATATCGGTATACAGGGTGGCCCAGAAAGAATGCTACACTTGCGATCGTTAATTTCTTCAACATCATACACAAACTGCCATTGATGATAATTTCATGGGTTAGAACATTCTTTTTAGAACATTCTTTTTCCAATAAAATGATACTATGATCATTGATTATGATTGAGGTGTTTGGATCTTAGGGCTATTTCTCTGTGGCAATGTAATTTCCCAAATTTGCTATTTTTTCAACTACAGCGATCATCAGAACACCAAAATATTCTCGCGTTACGGCGCGTGCCATAGAATAAGCTCTGTCAAGACAAAGCCCAGGAATGCCCTCGCCTTAATAAGGAAGACGACGTGAGCCACATCTCCCATTGTCGTCAAGGTTTGTCTGCTATGGTACACTGAGACGCGACAATATCTCGGTGTTCCGATGACCGCTGCTGTTGAAAAATTGGCAAATTTGGGAAAGGACATTGCCTCGGAAAAATGGCCGCAGGATCCAAACGAATTACTCAAAATCAATGATCATGGTATCATATCGTTGGAAAAAGAATGTTCTAACCACTGAAAAAAAACACAATGACATATTGCGGATGATGTTGAAGAAATTAGCGATCGCAGGTGTAGCATTCTTTCTGGGCCACCCTGTATAAATATCTTTTGTAAATCGCTTCACACAAATAGTTTTGAAGCGCTGTAGAAAATACAAAGAAATAAGAAATGAAGTACACGTAGATAGAAATGTGGAACAAAATGCCAAACAATTTACATACATTGTAAATTATAACTCAAGTAACGAACATAAACAAAATTACCTGAACTAAATTGTAAATTAAACTGAAATATACATTATAAGTTATAACTAAAGTAACATAATGGTATACAAGTTAACATAAAGCTATACGGTATTACATGGATTGAGCGAATAGATGTGTTTGAGTAATTGTTTGAATGATTCATCAGTAGGAGCTTAACACGGACATGGATGAGTAAGTTGTTCCAAAGTGTGGGTGCAATGACACTGAAGGCGCGGTCGCCGTAACGAGTACGGGTGCGTGGTGCCGGTGAAAGTTGAAGGTGCGCAGTGGAGTGGGAACGATGATGGCGTCTGGTTGAAGAAGTAGAAGATAATAGTCCGGAGGGAAACTAGGTGATGAAGGTAGGATGGTGCTAAGTCCTCGGTATATTGGAATGAAATATGACTGGAGGACGACGGAGACGTGGAAGACCAACAAAAAAATGGCTAGATGTCATAAAAAATTGGACAGGTCTACCTGCAGCTGACGTTGCCAGACAGGGTCGCCGACCGAAAAATTTGGGATACTCTCTTTAGGACCACACAAAGGTGGATGCTCGCTAACGTGATTTGAGGAGGAGGAGAAATGAAGTAAATCTCGCTCGTTTTGTATCCTGAATGGCTGAAACAAACTTCAGCAATACAGATGGGTCATAGATCTACTAAATATGATGAACGGCTCCATGGTAATGAAATATGGCTGGTTAGCCACGGTGAAAATCGTACTAGAAAGTCGAGATACGTTTACAATCTCAGCGTAATTTACTTGAATTATTAAAAATATAACGCGATTCATACTTCCTTATTGGCATGTCATTCCGGCACCAAAACATGAAATGATATGATTGATCCACGCTCGGTAAAAATAGCAATACACGGAAAGAGTTGAGAGTTGCAGGAAGAATTGATGCCAGCATTTCCCATAACATTCGTGACACAGCTCTCTAACTGCTATTTGGACCCCCCCCCCTTAGTGTTATCTGTAATGCAAAATAATTCAAAAGTGTCAATACATTATGTTCAGTTAGGGGCTTCAATTGTTAAATTCAAAGCTCTGTGATATTATTGCCTGAGGGGATTCTATAGATTAACCCGTCTGATCAACCAGATTTGGAATTTTTTGTTCTTTTTTCGGGCTTTCAGGCGCTTATATGGGAAGCTCACCTCTGAAGTACCAATATGCCATTCCGTATATAAAAATGTCATTTTTCACAACATTTATCAATTTGCTGTCCATGCAAATGAGGAAAGAAGATTTGTTTTACAGTCAAGCTATAGTATTAGCTGAAGGTTGTTATAATACTTGGACATTGAGAGTAATCTATCATAGTCACTGGCCGTACTGGACATTTCTGCGTCCCGTAAGACAGGCGTCAATTTTGTCTACATTTCAGTCAAAACGGAGAATTAACTACAGCTGACCACGTGTAGGTCTATATATTACCTTCTCATAGTACTATAAAAGACTGTAAAAAAAAATATCTTAAAGTTATTAAAATATTATCGGGAGAAATGTTGTACAAATGCCTTTTTTTAATACGGAATCGCTCCAATTGGGTGCATTTCCCACTTAAGTCTGTGTGTGTGTGGGGGTGGGGGGGGGGGCTTCTCTTTCGTGTTTTTCATTTTCCGTTATTTAGTAAGCTACATTTGAAATAAGATTTCTCGGTTGGATTACATCGTTATACAAAGGCCTAACATTTTGGGCGCAAGCCAATTTTAACACTCTGCTGAATGCTGAAGTAGGTCATGTACACTCGACCACGACTATTTTTTACAACACTGTAAAGGGATATTGCAGGATTGAAAAAA
>JZLH01S0105795.1:35719-58890 GCA_001188425.1 Eucidaris tribuloides | reverse complement strand
AACAAATATTTAACAGCCAATGTGATCTTGATAGAGATCTGCCACTCCTGAAGATGACAACATGTAAAACATTGAATTCATTTATGTTTTTATTGCCTTCTTTACTTATTCAGTTGGGAAGTGGGAAGTGTTTATAACATTTACAAAATAAGTCATGATGACAGAGGGACTGCGCACGGGGTGAAATCTTAGGTAAGGCAGCGGGAACCCCTTCCACGGCAAAACGGGAACCTGGCGGCTGACTGGTCCGGAATAACACTGAGCTACACTGTAAAAGTTCTGCTCACTTTTATAAACACTTTTCTGTAACACTTTATAAACATGCCGAATAAATCTGCTGTTCATCTCTGTATTATCAAATTAATGAGAAATAAGATCAAATACTTGATCTGATATTCTTAATAACTCAGAAAAAGAGTGACCCAGCAAGATTCGAACCTGAAACCTACTGATATCCGGTCAGCAGCACAACCACCAGGCTATGATAGTGGGTAATGGCAATGCCACGGTTTACTTGGTTACAAATACCCGAGAATCACTCCTTACGTCTGAGCTCATTAATATTAACTCATTATCTTTATAAACACTTGAACACCTTTATCTGGAAATCATAAACACGTTTAGTTAGAAATTCTGCGTATCACCTTCGCATTTATTTTTGGAACACTTCATGAACACTTGAACACGTTTCATAAACAGGTAAGTGTTTAGAGTCATAAACGTGTCAACAAAAATTTTTGCGAAGATCTTAGGTATTCATATAAAATTTTTGTTGACGCGTTTATAGTTTTCAACACCCAAACACTTAAACGTGTTTATGATTTCATATTAAACATGTTTAACTGTTTACACAGTGTTTCAGAAATAAAAACAAACTTTTAATATATTACAGGTAATACACAGAATTTCTAACGAAACTTGTTTATGATTTCCAGATAAACGTGCTCAATAGTTTCTAAAGTGTTACAGAAAAGTGTTTATAAAAGTGTTTAGTATTTTTGCAGTGTATAATACAAATCGATGCGATGGTGCCTCGGTACGTCTATATGGCGGGAAATTTTGGAGGGGGGGGCGAAATTTTCCCCCAAACACGAAAACCCCCTTTTATTACTTTAAATATTCAAAGGGGTGGTCGCCCCACTCCCTGGCCTCTGTGGCGCCGCCCCTGTAATGACTACACTCGTGTGTACGTGCTGCTTTCAAAGCCCCATTTCAATTTACGGGCAGGTGTAGGTGTACAAATAAAGTAAAAATCACATGAACTTTGGTCAACAGCTACATGTTATGTTTTTAATTTTTCAAAAAGATCATTGCAAACATTTATGATGTGAGAGTTTTTATAACTATTCATTAACATTTTTATTGAATCACGTAGGCAAATCTAATTAGGGTTGAACGGTATGAAAGCTTACTAAGGGCACTTCCTTTACTTGTTTTCCCCCCGCTACTACTTCTACAATAAACTACCACCAACTCTTCAATCACCACCACTTCTACTACTGCTGTTGCTACTACTACTACTACTACTACTACTACTACTACTACTACTACTACTACTACTACTACTACTACTACTACTACTACTACTACTACTACTATACTACCACTACCACTACCACTACTGTTATGAAACGTTGTAAAAAATGAACACGGACATGCTAAAGTATAATACAAACCATCATTTCTCAGCGGAAGAATAATCGTTGGAGCTTTTCTGCCAAATTGGAAAAGTGTATTGACTTTCTCCACCGAAAATAGTGATGGCGCTATAACATGTAATAAAGAGGTCTCCACAAAACAGTGCAGGCATTTGCAATACATTTTCCTACATTTTTTGTTAAGCAGTTTCCACTTAAAAATTATCTCATTACGCAAAGCAAAGTGATGTTGATATGTTTTTTTTTCCGTTTGTCGACACAAAGAAAAAAAATGAAACTTCGGTCATAATTACGAACATAAAACGTTTTTATTTTGTTCCTCTGAACCTTCAAATTTCATTATTATGTTCTATTCCCTAGCTTTATGCCTCCTTCCGGCTGATTTTCCAGACCACATTTTTCTTGCAAGTGGCCAAAACAATAAAGGCAACCACCCCTCTGTCCACCGCTACCCCCCCCCTTCGGTACACTGCCGCTGGAAATGGATTTGATTATCATGGAAATATAAGAACATTTATTGTCAGTATTTTCAAGAGAGAATATTCAACAGATAGTAAACACGATGAAAATAATCTTTCTTATGTTTTTTTCTCCATATTCTTACTACAGTACATTTGCTTTAGAGGAAGGTAGGAGTTACCTTTCAAGACCTAGGTATGATAACTGACCTACCCCTTACATGGCGAGGGGTTGGGGATGTGGTAGAAATGTCTTACCTGAACAGAAATACCGCAACCAACGGGATTCGAACCGTCGACCTCTCGCAAGAAAATCCACGTCCTTATCCACTTAACCCCGAGGTGACGCCTTTGGAGATCGCGTGTGAATCAATGTAAATTGTGTAACATGTATAGCGTGGAACCAACTGTCTTAGTTAAATCCTCAGTGAGAATGATTGTAATGTTCGAAACTACATATCACAGGGTCAAACATTCATATCTAAACTGAAAGGGGACTGTCTATATCCGGGTTTATACGATAACGTAATGTTTGAATAACGCTCACAGAGGGACTTAAAAGAAATGTCATTTCAACAATCAGTAATGTAAATGTAGATAGGGTCATATATATACTTCTTGGCTCAACTAAGACGGAACTGTCTATCCAATCATAACATGTTTGAATAAAAAAGGGACATCCAAGAAGTTTCATTTTTAGCCATTAATACTAAAAGTAAATATTACGACGAAGAAAGTAATGGAAGCCATCTTCTCACTTTATTAAATGTCATATTTCTGTTTCAATTTTGTTGTGTATATATAGTTTTTTTTTGGATAAGATAGTGGAAGAGCATTATGGAGCGTACAGGATTAACTACGAATCAAGATAAAGTGAGTAATGATTAACATAAGATTACGCAATATTTCGCTTATTCTAAAAGATAGCCAGCCACCAACAAACACAGTCTGGACGTATTGCCCCTAAATTGTCAAAACTTGCCAACATAAGTCTATAGTTAGTGGCCGACTCACGCGCATAGTTGCCCACGCACCACTATTGGGTCAGATAAATACATCGTAAAAAACATAAAAATTTATTTTTTATGAATACTCTTCTGTAACACTTTATGGACACTTGAACACGTTTATCTGGAAATCATGAGCAGAAATTATGTGTATGACCTTTAATTATCAAAACTTCGTGTTTATTTCTGAGACATAAACACGTTTAAGTGTTGAAAATCATAAACACATCGAAAACATTTTCATAAACACCTAAACACTGAAGTGTTTAGATCTTCACAAAAATGTTTGTTGATGGGTTTATGATTTTCATCACCTAAACACTTTAACGTGTTTATGAAACGAGTTCAAGTGTTTATGAAGTGTTCCAGAAATAAACTTGAACTTTTATAATTTCCAGATAGACATGTACAAGTATCTATATAAAGTTTTACAAAAAAGTATTTATAAAAGTGTTTAGTATTTTTACAGTGATAATTCTCTGAATTCTTACGTCTGTTTTCCGACTGCCATTCTTTCAATCATGTCCTCAATGAGGAAGGGGAGGGGGAGGGGAATAGTATATTTCATTATTTCATGGATCTGGCATAACAACACACTTTTATGACTTTTTATATACTGTCAATTTCCTTCTCGACATGTTTAAAATACAAAATTTAACAATGACTACAGTTTAACAAATCTGAGCTACATAATCCTACATGCTCTGTGTCTTTGATAAGGTCTAAAAATGAAGCCTAGAAAAAAAAAAGTATTAAAATGATAATTTAGTGCTTGAGTGAAAATCTATTAAGTACCCAGTTTTACCTTGTCCATTTTCTCCCATAGACTTCTGTGTTATAGAGCTAGACTGATTTATACTCCACCAGAAGAATAAGTCCCACGCGATGTTTATCCATGCACACATTGCCAGTTTCAGCATAACTTTCCAAACTAATGTATTCTGGGATGTTTATTTGTCCATTTAAGCACTACTGTGTAGCATAGATATCAAAGCTTGACATTTGTTTTTTTTTTTAAATTGAAGCTCCATAAGTTTGAATGTGTTTTCAATTCTATCTGACAACATTTCATTTAAAAAGGGGTAAATAAAATAACGAGAAAACTGAAAATACCCGGGTGTTGAGGGGATAATTTTATCTACCCCTCCCAAACAAAATAAATAAATACGTTATACATAAGTTATATGTAACTTAAATAATTATGATTACCATAACTGCATGCCTACTCCAAAAACCCGGAAATAAACTGACTGTTGCTGTCCAGCGCAAAGTCAGGTGATCTTTCACGTGACACGGTATTCGAGGCTTTCGATACACAGCTGCAGTGCGGTTGGTTGTATGCCCGCGGGTTGGATGTTTTGGTAACTGAGAAATGGAACGCATTTATGTCATCGTTTTCTCACTCATCCTGTCAGCTTTAGCCCCTGTCCATTGCGGCAAAGATGATTTTCCCTTCTGGAATGCATCGTTGACCTGGAATCAACGATTAGATGATCTGTTGAACCGACTGAAAGTGGACGACATGACATACCAACTCGCGCGGGGAGGCGCGGGACCCAACGGGCCAGCTCCGGCGATCAGCCGCCTGCACATTCGACCCTACGCGTGGAACACGGAATGCCTACACGGAGATGCGCAGGCTGGTAATGCAACGGCTTTCCCGCAGGCCCTTGGCCTGGCTGCTGCTTTTAGGTATAACTGAATATTAACACTTTTGGTGCTGGGCTTAAAATCCAGGTGTGTTTACCAGGGACTGGATTGTTTCGGACTAATGTGTATAACCTTTCCAAATTGTATGATTTTCTGTAAAATCGCAAATGCTATCAAGACAATTAATACATTTTAACTCATTTATTTGGTTCATTGTGTATTCATTTTACGATAAATTTCATTAGTAGGAACTTCAGTGACATTTGTCATTCGAATTAAAAGATATGGATCCGATTGTCTTTTCGGCGAACAGGTTCGCCGATAGTACCTGAGTGAAGTCAACCCTGGGCTAACAGGTTCGCCGATAGCACTCAAAGTGTTAACTAAGATTATCAAATTAACAAATTCGTTAAAAAATCACTTGCAATTGTGATTTGATGTGTTGTGTTGCTCGTTTTGTTTTGGTTGTGTGCGTTACAATACGCTGAAAATTGAAATGCATACAAAATTGAAATGAATCACAATTTATGAGCCCTATCCTGTCTTGGGTATCAATACATGAGTACTATCTGACTATGGCTATGATCAATCATATAGACCGAAGGCTTCGACCTATGTGTATCGCGTCCAGTTGTTTTTCAGAGGTGTTATTGGACGATTTTGATGGACATTTTACGGGTACTGTCAACATCGTCCGATAAAACCTCTGAAAAATGACCGGAAATAATACACAGGTCGAAGCCTTCAGTCTAGAGATGGATCTGGATCTGGATGTGGATGCAAACGCTGCTGGACCAGGCGGTATAGTGCAGCGGGAGAGAGGGCGCGATGACTATGCATCTTTTACCATGGTCCATGGGCAGAGATGAGGGTGGGGGGGGGGTTGGACATGTCCCCTGTCCTTTTTTTTTCTGCAGGAATCATCCCACCTCAATTTTAAAACTTGGTATTTTTTTCTATTTTGTTAGCATTTTCAATAGATTTTGTTATCTGAGATCCTATTGAAAAGATCAATGTTATGAAAATAGATTATTAAACTTTATTTATGTGTGTGAGGGGGTTTTTAAAGTCACAATTTCCACTTTTCAACAATACATACCCTCAGGGCCTTCCCCCCTGCACGAAAGTATTATTTATTTTGCCTTTTGTGTTTTTGTCCCCCCCCACTCATTACATAAAATCTCCGCTTCTGCCATGTTATATGTGCATCACACACATGATTATCTAGACTATGATTGTTCTGAAAGATAAATAAGCATCTATCATGTCTCCAGTCACTTTTGATATGCATATTTCTCAGACTCTGTTCAGTTTGTTTTATTTTTGTCACCTTTATATCATGCAGTCGAGAGCTCATCTTCGAAGTTGCAAATGCTACTGGATATGAGGTACGAGCCAAGCATAACTATTACATGCAGCAGAAAGAATATGGTACTCATCAGGGTTTGAGCTGCTTCAGTCCTGTCATCAACATCATGAGGCATCCACTTTGGGGAAGAAACCAGGTAGGGGAGCTGCAAATTGTGTGGCTGTATGTGCACACTAAGAAATCTCATATCAAGAAAACTCCCCCCTGACGATAACTACCTTGGGTTGACTTCCACAACTCCCCCAGAGGACGTCTCCACCAAGGACATCTCAGATTTGTAATGTTGGAAACTATGCTAAAATCCTCTGGGAAACTGTAGTTCTTCTCCAGGGGAGCTATCAGGGGGTTGTCCTTGCAAGAGAGTTGTCTTTGGTGAGTTATCCTCACAGGAAAGTTGTCCCTGGGGGAAGTTGCCTTGTTTATGTGTGCGTGTGTGTGTGTGTGTGTGGGGGGGGGGGGTGATTTTCTGTGAGAGCTGCATCTGGGGGAGTTGTCAGGTGGGAGTCATATCCTGGGGAAATGTCTCCAGCAGTAATTGTCCAGAACCACCAAGTGCAACTTGCTATAAATAGACTTTGCACCACTAGCTCAGACATACTTTGCCAGCTGTATAAGCAATGTTGACAAATAACGATAGGTTTTTTATTAGCTCCTCCTCAATTTACTGATGTTTTCTCCACATCAGTAACTGGTTGGCAGGAGTCCAGTCTGTTGATTATAGGTCAGCATTTGCCATGTTACAAAATTGCATGATTGTTGACCATCCATTACAGTCATTTTAGGTTAACCCCATGAGCTGCTGCTATGTGACCGCATTGTTGAAGACAAGTGACAAAATATTTCGTCTTGTGGTAATTTTGAAATGCATTGTTAAAGCAATTTATCAAAACCATCTTCAATGGGTTAATGAGAGACGACACAGTTTTCCTTGTTTTTAACCATGAAGGAATATAAAACTACAAATCGAGGTTTCTTGAAAAAAGTGTGCACATTATGTTTATTTTTGGGACAAGAGTAAGTAGCAGTATATCTGTAAGATTTATCACAAGATTGGACTTGTAAAGTTTATCATTCTCAGGGATCTGTGGAAGCTCATCACTCTCGTGTTTGCGATGTATTAGGCTTTTGTTCAAACCTGTCATCCAATACTCTATAGTGACTCAGTATTTAGCGATATATATCATAAGACAAATACGTTATGGTTAGGTTGGCTATTGGGTTTCCTGTTCAGAACAGTATCCATGGTTAGGATAAGAGGTTGGGTTAGGGTTGGGGTTAGGTTAGGTGAGGTTGGGGTATGTATGATAAATAATCATTTAAGCAATTGTGGCCTGAGCTGAGCAAATGTAATGAAACCTTATTGAATTCCTTAAAGGGCAAGTGAAGTGATTGGGAAAATTAAAAAAGCATTCTCCAACCAAACTGCGTTGAAATGATACATGTATATTAATGGATTGGCAGCCGTGGAGTGTCAATCCCTGCGCTGGAAGGATTATCTGATGTTGTTTACATAAGCCCGACAAGCATGAACATACTAGCAATTTGGTCTCGACAAACCCTGAAATAAATAGAACCCATAGACTGCTGCACAACAAATTTGTCTGTCACAAGACTTACTGATGGAAGTTATTTTAGAATAAGTCAACTTTTGACTAACAAATTTTTACAGTAGAATCCTTGCACAGTTTACTTGGTTAGTTTCACCCCAAGTTAGGACTACCCCCAATCATGTCATTTACCTTTAACCTGTAGCAACATTTTTTTAATGCTATGTTGACAGGAGACATACGGAGAGGATCCATATCTCACAGGGGAGCTTGCCAGGAGTTTTGTGCATGGTCTGCAAGGGGATCATCCTCGATACATTCTGGCCAATGCAGGATGTAAACATTTCGATGTGTATGCTGGGCCAGAAGACTATCCTTCATCAAGATTCTCATTTGATGCAAAAGTATGTCAATTCTAATTCTAAGTTGTTTCATATACAACAAGAACAGTTTTCAAGGGCAGTGACATGATTGGGAGAAGTAAAAAACGCCTCTAGAACCAAACAAGTGGAGACATAATGCCAATATAATGGCTAGAGGGTTTCAGGCTGGAAGGATGTGTCTTGATTTTGTTTACTTAAGAAAAAACAAGAATGAATTTACCAGTTTGAAGTAATCTCTGGCCCAGATAGAAGTTGTACTCATAGACAACTACATAACAAATTTCACTGCCACAGCATTTTCTGATGATAATTGTTCAACAAAGATGAAATGAATGACTATGAACTTTGGGAGCATTGTGTCCTAAATTGAGGGACTACTTCCAATCTTGCCATTTTCCTAGATACATGTGTTCCTCATGTAGAAACAGTGTATAGCTCTTCCTTCCTTCTTTTGTAATGTGCTATAAACAAAAATAGGATAATGTTAAGACCTATAGGTGTTATTGGTCAGCAAGTCCAAAGGAAAATTGTAATATGGTGCAAATTGATGCAACAAACAAACAAACAAACAACAAAGTTATCAAAGTTTGACATTGTTCTGCTGTCAATAGCCATTTGCTTTTCCTAAAATGGGGAGGTTTACAGAAAACGGCTGCTTTTTCCAAAAAAGTGTGTTTGAAGAAAGGAGGGTGTTTACCCCAAACACTGCCCCCCTCCCTTGTATGCCTATTCACAGGAGACACGAGACAAACTACTGGCAAAATTTGATTTGAAAAAGTGGAACAGTACAGGTTAAAGAAATAAATACATGCAGAGGTAAAGAAACCCAGAAATAACTTGACACACCACATGGTGGTATTGTGTTTACAATTATGCATCTATCGATTTGAGTTCCTGACAAATGCACCTGCCAAAATATATATTTTTTTTTCTGGAGAGATCTCTGACAGTAGTGGTTGGTACTTTTGCTCTTTATTCCTCACAGGTGTCTGAGAGAGACTGGCGAATGACCTTCCTTCCTGCATTCCACGAGTGTGTCAAGGCCGGCACTTACAGCCTCATGTGCAGTTACAACAGGTAAAAATATGTTACAGTCCTAATTATTACTAGGGCATAGATCCACATGCAGCCCTCCCAAATGTGTTCCCGAAGCTTGTAAGTGCCCCAAATCAACAAAACCGTGCATGTGTCTTACAATTCTTCCAACCCACGTACAACTTTCTTTGACATAGTAGAGTGCTGTGATGGTTTTAATTCAGACATATAGATTTTTGTGAACTGCTGGCATCGCGGGCCTAGGGAAAATTGTAAACGCCCTCGCACAAGTGTCTTGTGATATTTGTATGACAGTCACACAATTTATTTGACAATCCTACAACAATCATACTGCCCAATGCCTCTGTCCTAACCAGCACACAAATTGACAATTGAAAGTCTGAGTCCATGTACATCTGGCTTCAAAAGCTCATAATAATTTAGTATTCTTCTTGGATGCAACTGACAATTTTGTAAATCCTTCTCAGTGTAAATGGCATCCCCGCTTGTGCCCACACGCAGCTACTGACGGACATCTTACGGAAAGAATGGGGCTTCACTGGTTACGTGGTCAGCGATCAGAGGGCTCTCGATTTCATCCAGAGTGCCCATCATTACACGTCGTCGCCCCTGGAGACGGCCGTCAAAAGTCTGAAAGCAGGCTGCAACTTGGACCTGGGCTACTTCCTGCCATCTGTGTATGGTCACCTTACAGAAGCGGTAAGATTCAGGTCCCCGGGAACAAAATTTTGAAAGGAGGTGCCGCACAGAGGTTATATGGGTCAGAGAATTTCTTCAAAGTCAGGGAATTTGAAAATACTTTTTCCAAAAGCTAATAGTTCAGGATAGTAAGGAAATTTATCAATTTCTTCTCGAAAGTCGGGGAAAATCATTTATTCATGATATTTAAAAAATAAATAATTCTTAATTGGGAGCATTTTAATATTGCGATGAAGTATTCTTACACGCTTTTAGAATGTGAAAACAGTCGTAGAAATTTATAGTTTTCTGCTCTGGAAAGTCATGGAAAGTCATGGTTAATCATGGAATTTTGAAATTGTGTAAGATTGCCTGATTACGAAAACCTGGCTGCAGTACCCCCAGCTCCCTCTGCTCTCAGGGGCCTATGGAACATTCCTTTAAACCCACTGGAGACGAGTTGATTTTGCTACAACACACATTTTCTGTAGACCCTAGCCCGAGATATCTCGCACTTAGTCTCCAACAGGCTAATTTCAATTTTTTCTTGGGGATGGGGTAGCCCCTCTTAAAAAAATGTTTGGGGTGCTTGCAGCACCTTCAGAATCCCTGGCTTCCAGTGGCCTGGAAAACAGAAATACTACGAACTCCTATATTAACAATTTTGATTTGTTTCCACAAAATGGAATTACAGTAAGTTAGAAAATAATAAATAATCTTTTTTTTTGTGTGTAAAATGGTCGCAAAAATAGAAAATCAAGGCTTGCAAATGAAATCCTATTTATACAGGGTGGCCCAGAAAGAATGCTACGAGTATGATCGCTAATTTCTTCACCATTATCGGCAAAATGTCATTAATTTTTATTTTGTTGGCGAGAACATTCTTTTTCCAACAAAATGATACCAAGATTATTGATTTTGACTGAGGCGTTTTGATTCTAGGGCCATTTTTCGGAGGCAATGCAATTTCCCAAATTTGCCAATTTTTCAACAGCGGCGTTCATCAGAACGCAGAGGTTTTCTTGCGTCTCACTTGCCATACCGGACAAACTGCGATGACAAAAGGGCTGGAATGCACTCGCTTTCATAAGGAAGACGATGCGAGCTACATCTCCATTGTCATCGCAGTTTGTCTGGTATGGCATACTGAGACGCCACAATATCTCGGCGTTCCGATGACCGCCGCTGTTGAAAAATTGCCAAATTTGGGAAATTGCATTGCCTCCGAAAAATGGTCCTAGAATCAAAACGCCATACTCAAAATCAATGATCTTGGTATCATTTTATTGGAAAAAGAATGTTCTAACCAACGAAATAAATAATAACAAATAAATAAAATTAATGACATTTAGCCGATAATGGTGAAGAAATTAGCGATCATACTCATAGCACTCTTTCTGGGCCACCCTGTATATTATGGTCAGAATAAAGGACTCCGAAATTATTAAATTCAATGAAAATGAAATTCAATGAAACTTTGCAAACTTCCTCCAACCAATAATTCATTTTTTCAGTCCATTCCGTTTATTTCAGCACATTACATGAAAAGTACGGTTGTGGCGTATTAGTAGTTTTGTGATGACAGATAACAGTTGCTATATTTTATATGGATATATTTATGTTTATATGTGATGGGATCTACTGTAACCAGGCACTTGGTGGCAGGTATTAACAATTAGACTATTGCACTATGAGATGGAACACTTTACAAGCTACATTTTGATAGAAATTTACAAAAATTTAACAGTTGTAAGTTGTAAGTTATGACAATTTAAATCTCGAAAATGTGAATTTCCGACAAGGGCTAGCGCCAGGTTTGCTAAATTGGGTCACATAATTGTACAACATAATTTTATTTTGACCTTCTTCACATAACAGGTTCAATTGGGCATGTTGACCACAGATGACCTCCGACAGAGTTTGCGACCCCTGTTCTACACCAGGTTCAGACTGGGGGAGTTTGACCCCACACACATGAACCCCTACAAAAAGCTCAAAATGGCCGAGGTTGTGCAATCTGCAGCCCATCGGGAGCTGGCTGTAAAGGCCGCCCTCAAGACATTTGTTCTACTCAAGAATGAGAAGAATGTCCTGCCTGTTAGGACAACCATTCCAACATTAGCTGTAAGTACATGTAATAATAATAATAATAACACTTCAGTTACATGTATATAGTGCAACTTAGTTTCTCTAAATTATATGCGCTTTACATTCAGACATAACATTACAGAATAACTTATGTACGTATTCATTAGACTAAAACAAAACATTTACTATATGAATAAACAAATGTCCTGCCTGCTAGGACAACCATTCCGATGTTAGCTGTAAGTGACCAAGACTGTTTTCACATGGTAGTCAAAATGTGTTTGCAAACATGATTACAATCAGTGATAACTCGTAATAACAGTATGTTTACCCATGTGAAAACAATTTTCAATCATCATTGCAAATCAAATCACAAAATTCAAATTGTGCACAAGGGCTGACGTGTTCTAATCACGATTCTCTAAATCACATCATGTTTTCCTTGTATCTACGTCTTGACCTCTAAACACAGTTTGGGAGGCAGAGCTAATGTGACCTTCCATTAATTTCTCCTGGAAAACCATTTGCTTTAGGGCATGTGTGCAAGTGTGTCGCAGCATCACCATCCATCCAGTGCATGGTTGATTAACAACATAATTATCTGGAAGCGTGACCATGACTCTTCATTAAAATTGTGAATTTTAATCTCGTCTGCAAAGACTTTTTCCTGTAATCGCTGCAATTACAGTCATGTGAAAACAGTCTAAGTGTAGGCAGCATGCTGGATTTATTTGTCCAGCTCAGAAAGAAAGGCAGTTGAGATTTCACTTGTTTCAATTATTCTTTTTAAATATAGCAATTATTTTGTATCAAATTAACAATGATTTATTAACTCTTCACAATTTGAGCAGCTGATAAGTTTTGATTTTCAATTATATATATTTGTATAATATTTGTAAATATGAATAATATATATTCAAATGTTCATAACACTCCGGTTTATATATATTTCTATTATCACGTATGTGCAACTCCATTTTATACCTGTGTATAGGTTGTAGGACCATTTGCCAATGCGACTGAGCTTCTGTTTGGAAACTATGCAGCTGACCCTAACCCACAATTCCTCACTACAGTCTTAGAAGGGCTCTCTCAATTGGCAACACACACGAGGTACGCAGCAGGCTGCAAGGATCCAAGATGCTTCACGTACGACCAGAAGGGTGTACAGGGGGCTGTGATGGGGGTGGATTTTGTTGTTGTCTGCTTGGGGACAGGTATTAAGATATTTAGAAATCTCTTATTCTTTCTTTCTTTAACGGCAGTGGATCTCATTTGCAAACATCTCTGCAGACCAGGAAAAGATACCCCATGCCCGTAGGCTATTGATGGAGGGTATGTCTGTGAAATCTGGGGGTCAGTAATTACCTAGAATTTGAAAAATGCAAAAGAAAAACAATAGCCGTTTATCAAATCAGAGTCTAACGGTCACTATAATTCCACTAAAACTGAATTTCCAGCTCCTATATTTTGCTAAAGGTTCCCAGATGGCATTTTCTTCTAAATGCCATTGTGTTTACACAATGCTATTTTTTAGGCATGCAAAAGAGATGCCCTGCCTTTAAATCTATATTGATCAAAATAAATCAAAACATGAATCATACAAATCAAGAAACTATTTACATGTTTAAGACAGAGCAGCACTTACACAATATAAGGAAGCAGATACCAAACAAGAGATTAATTATTAAATCTCCATATTTTTTTAAAATGTCCTGGTCATTTCCAATTTTCTTTGTCAAAAAGTATTCAGTGTCTGTATTACCTTTAATGCAAGCTTTAAGTTCCACAATATTAGGGTTTTTTTTGCAATTAAATTTACAAGAGTGAACATAGTAGCTGAAAAAAAAGTTAAACAATAACATATATATATTTTTTTTTCAAAAGTGAAAATAGTAATATCTAAATGCTGTTTCTGATTTATTATTAACAAAATTTCATACCATACATTATTAACCACCAGGCATTTAAAAAAATGTACAATTGTGTCAGGATTCTTTTTACAGAGTTTAACGTTTGGGGGAAATCCATTTCTCTTAAATTTGAATAAAAATGTATTATTATCAGATTCCCCTCTAAAGTGAATTTAACAATAATAGTCTGTAGAGGGATATGATAGAAGTGATCTAAATGTCTTGATATATTCCATTTTGGAAACAGGAGATTTTAGTTAAAGTGTGTTAATTTGAATTACCAATGATGATGACCTGAGTCAGCATTGAGGTTTGGGGCTAACAAAATTTGATATCGTGATATTATTTCTTTATGTACTTAATTAGGGCTGAGTCATCCCGTTTAATAAAATTTCCGTTTAAACGGTGCTCCTAAACGGGCGTTTACGTATTAAACGATTTTGTAAAGTCTGCAAATCGATGTCAAAAACAAAAGTCGGGAGTTCTGTCAGTTCGCTTTTTCAGGGTCGGACATTATTAGCACTGATATCAAGTTCGGTATTGTGCTAAAAAGGATCGCGGGGAGTTCGTTTTTTAGGATGGGAAATTAATAGCGCTGTTATTAAGTTCAGTATAACACTAAAACAGATCGTTGGGAGTTCGTTTTTTAGGATGAGAAATTATTAGCGCCGATATAAAGTTCCGTATTATGCTAGGAAGGATCACGGGGAGTTCGTTTTTTAGGATGAGAAATTATTAGCGCTATTACTAAGTTCCGTATTACGCTAGGAAGGATCGCGGGGAGTTCGTTTTTTTAGGATGAGAAATAATTAGCGCTATTACTAAGTTCCGTATAATGCTAAAAAAGATCGTCGGGAGTTCGTTTTCTAGGATGAGAAATTATTAGCGCCGATATTAAGTTCCGTAGTACGCTAGAAAGGATCGCGGGGAGTTCGTTTTTTAGGATGAGAAATTATTAGCGCTGATATTAACTTCCGTATTACGCTAGGAAGAAATTGTGGAGTTTGATTTTGAATGTCTTATTTTAGAATAGAAAAAAGGGTAAAAATCGTTTACACGTACACGGAAATTTGTAAACGTTTACACCCTCTGACGGGCGTGTAAACGGTAAACGACCATCAAGACTCAGCCCTATACTTAATCATAAATTTCTTAGTACAATATAGAAAAGTGGACATTCGGCCAGTTATTCACACATATACATCAAGGACCAGGACTCGTGTGCAATTAGAACAAAAATGTGGTGGAAATTACTCATTATCAAATCAGCCTTTTGAAAACAGTACATTAGATATGAAAGTTTGAAAGAAAAGTGACTGGAAAGCAAATAAATAAATAACAAATAAATAATAAATATTGTAAAGAACATTTGGCTGAAGCGGGATTCGAACCAGTGACATCAGGACCAGCGACCTCAGGATAACCTGAGCTATTCAACCCCAACAGAGAGGTTAACTAATTAAATTTCTTTGATGGGTGCCAGTCAGAAGCCATAACTGTATCCATAAATTTCACAAATTTTGCACAATTTCAGTTTGATGCAACCAGGAATGCCATAGAGTGGGGATTTCTTTACAAGAAACCAGTTGTTTTGAAAATAGTGCTTTAAAGGAAGATGTAGCCTGCAACTAACAGGAATAAGTTAAGAAAAAGTTGACATTGTGATATTGTGAGAATTATGGTACATGGTGATAAAGAAAGGGGTACTGTGTGACACTTACCCTCAGCAAGGCCCAATCAATTAGTAAATTTCTGTTAATTTTTCGTCTTTGCAAAATTTTTCCATAGATCAAGATCATCAAAACAGCTACAGGGGGAGGAACCTATTGATTCAAAAAGTGCATAAATTAATGTGGGGTGATTAACACGCGTTGGGTGGCATGCATGGCTTGTGTCATGTCAAGTTCAAGGCCAGTGCACGTGGGATCTGATTGGTTGGCAAGAATTAGCAACTACCCAAAAATCTTTCTTAACTTTTTCTTGTTAGTTAAATATGGCTGAAGCAGGATTTTGTTATTTTTTATTCATAAATTATCTTTGAGTCATTTATTTTGTGCCAAGGCACCCCACTTGAAGCTGAATCAAGAGACAGACACAACATGACTCTGCCTGGAAAACAACTGGAACTACTACAAGAGGCTGTTAGTACAGGTAAGATGTAGCATGAACCTGTTGGAGACTAAGTACGAGTTAACTTGTGTTGGAGTCTGTGGAAAAAGCATGTTATAGTGAAATCAAATCGTCTCTAATGGGTAATAATTGCTTTGTCATGAAGTGTTTTCAGGTTAGTATGTCATTGTTCGTTTTAATTTGATTTTTGGTGTCGGAAAAAAGAAATGTTGAAGCAAAAATAAACTGGGAATATCACATTATTAGCTTTCAGAGAATGTGATATCTCATGATATTGTATCTTATGTATGAAGGGGGAGACACTTCAAGAGACGCTAAAAGAAAGAGATACATACCAGAAACTTTATCAGCAACACAAAATTTAAAAATTCAGTAATAAGGGACTTTCAGTCACATTTTTGTATACTGATGGATAAGTACAGGTACAGATTAAAGGGAGAAGGAGCCAGCAACTAACAGGCATAAGTTAAGGAAAAATGTGCGTTTTTGCCAACCAATCAGATCGCATATGCACTAGTCTGGAGCTGACCATACGTGACTGATGCATGCCACCCGGTGTGTGTTAGTCGCGCCGTGGTAATGTATGCACTGTTTGAATTGGTAAGCTCCTCCCCCTATAGCTGTTTCTGCAAGTTTTTTCCCTTGATAAAACTTGCAAAGACATACAATAAACACAAATTAACTAATTTATAGGGCCTTGCTGAGGGTGAGTATCACACAGTACCCCTTATTTAGGTTGTCTTTATCACCATGTACCATAATTCTCACAATACTCATGATGTCATATTTTTATTAACCTATGCCTGTTAGTTGTTGGCTCCTTCTCCCTTTAAGTCTGTCTACTTTTACTAGTAACTTATGTATATATGTGGGGGGAGTTTGCACATTAAAACAAACTTACAATCAAACACTCACATGCTTGTTTTTCATCCTAGAAAATATGGAGGTGTTATTAAAGTAGGTATTAATACAAAAAAAACACACACACTTCAAACCATGGAATGTAAATTAAACTAATTTGTCTGGAAGTTAAAATTACAGTTCTATGGACATTTTACCTTTTGTGTGGTGCATATTTGTGACTTGGCATATTAAGAATTGATCCTTTTTGGGGTGAGGGCTTGTATGCAGAATGAATAAACCTCACAGTTTATTGTAATACCACTGTCTCATAAAGTTCACTTTATATGGTATGTTGACTTTTTGCAAGAAGCCTTAAAGTAATAGGCTAACATTGTGGAGCTTCAAATTAAAAAATTGTCAAACTTTGCTATCTGAGCGACATAAAAGTGTTTGAATGGACAAGTAAATACACTAGAATACAAAAGTTTGGAAATTCATGCTGCCACTGGCAAGATATGAATGAATTAACAATTAGTACTCTAATTTTCAAGCTTTATGCTTTGTAACTACCCCAGTTTCCAATATTATTATGATTCATTACTGTATTACTGGTATATACTTCAATGACAACATTTCATAACCTATAGTATTATTAATGTACAATGTATATTGCATATTTGTATGTATTAGTGTATATTGCATATTTGTTTGTATTAATGTATTTTGCATATCATTCTGTTTGTATTATACCGTTTTTAATGATATATGGAAATAAAGTCAATTCAATTCAATTCAATACTCTGGGCGAGTAAAAAATAGTCTTGATCCACACACAGTTAGTCTATGGGAGGAAATGGGCAGGGGAATCCAGTCAACTTACGATTTTCACTTTTTTTTAAAGAACTTTATTATTTTGAAATGCAATTTTTTCAGGGCTTTATTTTTACACTTTATCAAAGACACTTGGAGCATGGAGGATTATGTAGCTCACAATTTTTTTAATGTGGTAAATGTTAGCCTGTGGCTTTAAATTGAGATGTTTATATTCCTTTTACTGTCAAGGAAAAATTGCGTCATCTCTAATTGAATAATGCTGCCATTGACAGCGAGCTCAGGGTGTTAATATTCAGTCAAAACATGTCAAACACTCATGAGAAAGTTTGCATATTTGCTCAGTATGGATGGGAGATATTACAAATTATTATCTAAATGGGTGGGTTTCAAGCACGGCGATATTATCGCGTATCCCGTGGCAAAGGAATGCGCGTATACACGTTGTGGCTAGACGAGGGGTGTATCGGAAAATATTGTACACTGAGCGAAAATATTGGATACGTCCAGGTCATTTATTGTTTACCTGTACGAATTGATCCAGTATTTCACACGCAATGCATTATGAAATTAAGCATTTCTTAAAAATAAGAATCGCAATACATCATTATTTTTTGCATATAATGTGCTTGCTCTGCAAAATTTACCAAATAAAGAGGAATGTGTGATTTCAATTGTATAGTAAGAATTACATGTAAACTCACGAAGAACTGTAGTCCCCGGTTAAAGACTGATGATTTGTAAAGGATTCTGTTAAATTTTAATTTTGAAAATTTCCTAGATGGGTTCTTTTCAGTGGAGATACTCCTTATGAAAATAACGGACTCGTCTGCAACTCGTACAATATTTGTCATAAGTCATACAATATTTTCTTGTGTCCACCTGAAAGCCATCCAATATTATATAAATGTTTCAAAACACTAAAAAAATATTCTGTTGTAATAAATTTGTTAAATTTTCTCTTCACATCCAGCCTCAGGTAAACCCATGGTCCTCCTCCTCTTCAATGCTAGTCCTCTCAACATCAGCTGCTGTGCCGTCCATGCCATCATGGAGATTTTCTTCCCGGCCCAGGCCACCGGGGAAGCGCTGCGACAAATGTTTGCAAACTCCCCCTGATATGATACCTGCATCAAAGTCAAGAGCATAGTGTTAGCTTTCAAATGCTATTTGTTCTGTTCAACTTGCTTGTTTTAATCTTGAGGTATGATTAGTTAACCACGGAAGGGCAAAGTCTCAATTGTGCCACTTTCACTACAGTCAAAGATAGCATCAGGGCAGCCCTTTTCCTTCGTGAAAGTGGTACAATGTGATTTTACCCTTTTGTTTTTGACTTACATATCTCGAGATCATATTAACTCTTTACATGCTAAATTAATTTTGTTGGGATAATAATGATGATTGTTATTTTAATATTTTCTTTACATCTTGCTTTTCTTTTTGCACTATTGATAGTGGTAATTATTCTATAGATGTTGCTTAAGCATTATGGCACTTTGTTAGCTTGTCTGCTACAAACGTAACAAAGAAAACTAATTATTACATTTGTTGAATTTAATTGTACGAATGTGCAAAATAGTAATATTCACATGTAAAGAGTTAAGCAAATCGAACAAAACAACAGCATTTGAAAGCTTAGACTATTCCCTGGATGTTGATGTAAACGTCAGTCACAACACTATTTTCTTATTGCCAAATATGGTGCTTTTGACTTGCACAATTTTTTGCGACACACTAAAGTTTTCCTATTTTCTCTTCACACCCAGCCTCAGGTAAACCTGTGGTCCTCCTCCTCTTCAACGCTGGTCCCCTCAACATCAGCTGGGCCGTGTCCAGTCCTGCCGTCCATGCCATCGTTGAGTGTTTCTTCCCGTCACAGGCTACTGGGGAAGCCCTGCTACAGATGTTTGCAAACTCCCCAGGAGCCAACCCCGGGGGCAGGCTTCCAGCTACCTGGCCTGCAACAATTGAACAGGTGAAAAAAAATTAAAAGCATTGTCTAACAATGTTTCCCTCACCTGAGAGCCAGAGGTGCTGCAACAATCTAACTGTTTTTAAATGGGGTGGGGGGGGGGGGGCGACAGCATCCCCTTAAAAAATGAAAGGTTAGGGGGTGTTGCACCCCAAGAATTCTGTACCAATTTTTTCTCATTGTATCACACCATAAAACAATCTACCTTGGGGAGCTGATGATTTTGTTTGCACTTGTCACATTAATTTACAACACTGGGCTACTTATGCCCTATCTTAGTCTCAGCACCCCATTCAAAAAATCATTCTCAGGGCCCTGCTCTCTGTTATTGAATTTCCCCTTAACCCGTTGGAGACAAGAATGAGTTCATTCTAGGGAAAATGCATGTTATATCAAATCATCTCCAGTGGGTTAAGAAGGGGCCTTTACAATGTCAGCTACTTTAAAAAGAGGATGACTTTGTGCTATCATATTTTTAATTCCAAATATTATTATTCCTGATATTATAAACAAATCCTGTCACTGACCTTGTCTGTTTGTTGGCTACCACTGGGAACATTAATGATTAGTCACTGTTTACAAAATAAACTGACAAGATTTCTTATCAAAACTGTCTGTTGGCCAAGAAGTGAACATTGTTTTGCTGGAAACTGTTGCAGTAATTCTTGAGCTCATTTATTGGAATATAATTATGTAGCAAAAATTTTGGCCTGATACCTCATCTTGAACATCTTGGCTCTGCTGGCTAGCTTTATTTGATTACACTCTTGCCAGCAGAAGTCTTGTGTGATACAATCAGCAGCATAGTGGATATACATTTCATTATTAACCCAAAATATCAAATTGGCATTCTGGTATTACAGTGTCATATTATTTCAAATAAAAAGATGGTTCTTATTAGGGCCATCTCAAGGAATGTGAAAGTGTAATATTGTTTACAATGCACAAAGCAAAATAGCAGGAAGGTATTTTCCATTAAAGATTAAAATATTGGCCACAAAAGTAGAACAAAATGATAAAAAGTGTATATCACCTTCATGTATGTGCTATCATTTGTCAATGGAATTATTGCTGTACTTAATTTCAAGGTCTACACACACAAATATTATGTTGCTGCAATGTTGATTTGTTTGCAAAATGAGATTTGTTAGTTCAATGAAGTAGGGTTGAAATTTCATATTAAAGCGAAATAAACTTTGTCATTCACAAGTCTCTTGTGAATTTCACAAGTCTCTTGTGAATCTCAGTAGATGCCCAGATGTAGCCCTTCATAATGACTACATATCGCACTTCTTATTGTCTTAAATGTTGTATCACCACACCATACCGAAACTAGTTCCTGAGAAAAAACAGAAATATGTTACATTTGCAATATCCATGTATGAGCATAGAATTAAGCTTAGAATCTGCAGAAATAACAATCATTTAATTTTAGCACTTTTTGTTTTAACCCGTTGCCTCCGAGATTCTGAAAAATCCCATAGAGTTAACACAGGGCACATCCGGTTCCCGTAACCATCGGGTTAATACCTGTTTAGATGTTGTTTTCCTCTTGGGGTTTGCATATAGTTGGTAATCATTACTCTTAAGACTTATTTATTACCTCAATCTCATCGGGGATCATTTGTTGAAAAATAGTATTAACTCTGAAACCATTTTATTTACTTTAATATACTTTGATTAATTTACAGTGAAACCTGTCTATAGTGGCCACCCAAGGGAAACAAAAAATGGCCTTTATAGACAGGTGGCTGCTATAGATGGGATCTTTAACACATGGTTTATCTCCAGGGGAATCAATTTAGTGGCCACTATAGACAGGTTGGCTACTATAGAGAGGTGACTGCTAAGACAGGTTGACTGTATTATTTTCCAAACATGAAATAAAACAATATAACAAAATGATATAAGGGCAAGTATATAACACAGGGTTGGCAATTTCCCAGGAAATACCTGTATTTCCCACCCAGGCGGGAAATACTGGGAAATACTGGGAAATACCGGGAAATACTGGGAAATACGTGGGAAATACTGGGAAATACTGAGAAATACGTGGGCAATACCTAGCCGTATACTCTTGAAGTTGTACAAGGTCAACTGAGAAGGCCATTAATTCAGTTAATTTGGGCTCTTCTTACACAAACCATCTTGACCTGATAAATTTCAGATGGAAAGACTCTGAAAAACCTCTTTTCAATTTTGATAATTTAATTCAGTGTTATTTCACATACTGTCCAATACATACAATATTACACTGTACATTATTCAGGTGTTACATTGTGGGGTGCAGCCCTCATCTTGCTGAATATACAGAGTCAAAATCAACATCTATCACTGGGGTGTGTTATTTAAAGTGTTCTGGATTTGAGGAGCAATTCAGATATTTTAAGACTGAAATGATTGAAAAAAAAAATTCGAAAATAAAAGTGGGTGATTTTAAATTTCTATACTTTTAGTATTGATTTGGCTGTAAAGAAAATTTGTCCTACCAATCATGACTCCCTTGTTCCCAACCATCACTTAAATTACTTTTTTGTTGTATTTTGTGTTGAATCACACTTACTGAATAACAATCTCTACATTTTTAAGTTATTATCCTTCAAGAAATAACTTTTTTATAGTATTTCCCAGTATTTCCCGGTATTTCCCGTTTTTGTCAAAAATAGCAAGGTGGTATTTACCGGTAAATACCGGTATTTACCACCCGGTATTTACCGCCTGGTATTTACCAGCCAACCCTGATATAACAACATTTGTAGAATGATACATCAGTTTTTGCTTGACAGAGTACAAATGATGTACAATGTATCTGAATTTATTTTGTTTAATGCCTGCCATTGACAGATACCACCCATGGAAAACTACACAATGATTGGACGGACGTATCGCTACTTTCACGGAGATCCGCTCTTCCCGTTCGGTTACGGATTATCTTACTCCAAATTCAACTACTCAGACTTGATGGTTACCCCCAGCACCATCCAGCCCTGTGATAACGTGACGGTGAAGGTGACTTTGACAAACGTCGGAGATATGGCAGGGGATGAGGTAAGAAAAAAAAATCAAAGACAATTCCTGAAAAGTTTGCTTTGGTCCAAAGTTTCATCAAGAGGATCATTTCTTGGCATGCTGCTGATAAATGGAGTACAGTATAACCGTGACATGTGCAGATATTATACATTCAGTTTTGCAAATTGGTTTGTGCCTTTAGTTCATGTCCTGTAGTCATGTTGCAAATGTAGAGTCAATTCTCACATGTTACAGGCCCCACCCACCCCTTCAAAAAGTATCAAGACACGTGTAAGGTTATTTTACATGTAGGTTGAATCAGAGATGTTTTACTTTCAATGACATGTACACAGTTACAATGATAATAATAATCCACATTTTATTCGAAACAGAAATCAAAAATATAGAAATCCTCCGAAAATTCATTTTGCCCAGTTGATCGTTGGCAGCCACTGAGCAGCGCCAGATCGACGTTGCTCTATCCCTTAACCCTAATATATCCGGGCTATCTTCGGTCTTGTCATCACCGGGGGGGGGGGCCATTATGGCCCCCCAAAGATCGCGGCCGTAGATCGCGCG
>JZLH01S0105795.1:20532-35694 GCA_001188425.1 Eucidaris tribuloides | reverse complement strand
CAACTGTAGAGTCAATTCTCAAGTCAATTACAGGCCCCCACCCCAGCCCTCGGTCACCCCTTCAAAAGTATCAAGACATGTGTAAGACTTTAGTTTTACATGGTAGGTTGAATCAGACATGTTTCACTATCAATGAACCTGGTATGCCAGTTAACAATGATGGGTGGTGAATGTCATTTTTTCTGAAAGGAGGGTCAATAAATTGTGTGCCTTTTTTCTTTGTAGCGGGGGGGGGGGGATTATTGATGCGGATTGATGAAGGTCGAGAGTAAGGTGGGTGGTCGGACTAAATGCTGGTGTTTGATAACACCAATACCCAGCACCTGTGACAAAGTGGGTGTCCAGCGGTTAAATTTTAGGAGGGCCCAAAAACTATCGGGGGGCGGGGGGGTAATGTCCAGGCAAAATAATTTATGCATTGCACTGCAAAAACCCAGATTTTCTACTTTTCAAGTTTCTGTTGGGGGGGGGGGCACCAACTGACACCACCCATATCCCTTGAGATCCATCGTGTTGCACCATGTTCAGCAGCAATTCCACCTCACTCTCGGCCCCCCCCCCCCAAAAAAACAATAAGGAATTGAAGAAATAGTGAATAAATCCAATCAATCAATCAATCAATCAATCAATAATCAAATACATATAACATGTATTGTGCTGTTGTCTTTAGATATACACCTGGTCAATCAAATGATCTAGATGCAAATGAAGCCAATAGTGAACAAAAAATATTAAAGGGATAGGCTAAACATTGTCTGGGACTCAATCGTAAAACAGTTGTCAAGATTTTGATTATTTGAACTTAATAGTAGTGTTCATATGGACAAATAAACACCTAGAATAAAAAATTGAAAGTTTACACTGCCAATGGAAGTTATGCCCGATGAGATACAATTAAACTCGGCGGCGAGTTTAATTAAGTAGGTGTACACACAGTAAGTCTAATGGGAGAAACATGGGCAGGGTGAATCCGATCAACTTCACGATTTTGCACTTTTAACTGTGGTAAATGTTAGCCAATACCTTTTTAACCTCTGATTACACCTGTATAGACGGGAACTGAATCAGCGCATTTAAATCTATGAGAAATTACAGAATCTCTGAGGCTACGGTTACATATTCTATCTGCTTTGATCCATGTACATCACTATACCAGCACCTATTTCTTTTCTTTCTTTTTTCTACGTGTGTTCTTTTCAAACACGTGTGTTACAGAGTCACATGACAAGTTCTGATTTTGGCTTCTTAAAAGAGAAACCACTTCCGGCCACATTTGGTTCATGACGCTGAGGTATGGTCATGACAGTGAGGTAATCTTCCTACCATCCCTTATGTATTGTCTTCAGGTCACATGACTTAGTTTCTTGACACAATAAGAATACCCTGGGGAGTATGCAAGGGGTAGGGGGATCACGAGGGGCATATGACTACCCCCCCTAAAAAAAAAAAAAAAAAACCAAAAAATTCAAAAAACAAATTCAAAGGTCCACTTTTTTTCGAAAGACATTGTTTTGAGGGCTTTTTCACAATGACATAAATGAAGAAGCATTCACCAGGTACATTTTAATCACATTTTAATATTATTTCATTGTGAAAAGAAAAAAAAAACTATGATCACTACCCACCTTGAAGAATTCCTGGATACACCCTGCTACGTACCTTACCACTGACAGATATCCAGTGAATTTGATGGGAATGTGTGGTCAGTGCCTGTGGTAACATGTCACCTATTTTATGTTTTTGGAGAATTCTCAGCAGACTTAATCTGTGGTGACTCATTTTTGTCCATTTCAGGTGCACAGAAGACTAGCTTCACATTACAAATAAAACAAAACAAACAAGACAGAAAACATTAATATGGATGACAGGATTTCAAGTCCCTTTTACTGAAAAATATCAAACATTTTATTCAGTGCTATGTCTATATCCAATATAAGTGCAGACATGTAAACATAAAATGATACTAATAATGATAATGAAAATAATGATGATGATGATGATGATGATGATGATGATGATGATAATGATAAATTGTTGTTGTTGGTGTTTACGGCGCATGTCAATCGATGTCAAATTATTCACGCTGATTGGTCGATCTGTTCTGACGGAGTTGGGTTGAGAAAATTATCCACTCGGGAGATCAGTGAAATTATCCAAGGAAAATCCAGTTGTTATCACTACGACATAGATGGCGTTAGTCTGAGTCGTCTCAAGCTACACAGCTTGCTCCATGTACTATTGAACGTCTCTTGTTGTTGGTAGCAATATCCATGTTCGTTGATTGTGGAGTTACATGTATAATAATAATCTTAGTCACAAAAATTGAATCACACTAGCAATGTCTGTTATCATTAAGATAATAATTATAGATAAATTAAACTGAATGAGTAGATGAAAAATAGAAACAAGAAATAAAAGATGTATGAATTTAAAAAATAGTTGATTGATAAAAAATAAGTAAAACTAAAGATAGAACAAATTATAATAATATACATCTATTATAGAAACAGCACCAAAACCTGACGCATTTTTTTAGCGTAGCCTGGAGAGGCATGGTGGACATGGCCCGTAGCCGGGCGACCGTCGCCTAGCTGGCATACGTACATACGCAACTGGAAGACAGTGTTCCTATTACTTGCTTGGCTATAGATGAAAAGTCGCAGCCGTTATGCGTTCTCATTGGCTCTTCAGAAGCATTAGGCTCGTAGGGGGAAAACCCCTACAGTTATTCGAGGTCTCGGGCTCGTAGGGGAAACCCTCTACAGTATGTCTGCATGTACATGTACTGTGCTAGATCTCAGTGTCCAAGTGTAATTTAAGTCGTGTTGTAAGTTTAAGTTAAGTTTAATTGTGTGTGAACGGTTAGATTCCACACCGTGTCGAATGCACGCTATTGTTACTGTCCAAAGGCAAAAGCAATGTTGTAAGCAGGGGCGTAGCTACGGGGGGCCGGGGGGGGGGGGGGTCAAGTGCCCCCCACAAATTTTGTGTGCCCCAAGCTAAAAAGGGGTGGGGTGGTGTCATTCGGTAAACATTTTATGCATTTTTTGTCAAAAGGGCCAAGGGGTGTTTGAAATGTCAAGTAACTACGAAACATGAATAAATGTTGATTTTTCTTTTAGGCAAGATGGCAAAATGTAGTCGTGCATAGCAACTTTTCGCGGGTGACAGTGACGGGGGAACATGAAATAGAATGTTGATTTTTCTTTAGCAGACGGCAAAATGTAGTGTCGTGCATAGCAACTTTTCGGCGGGTGACGTGACGCGGGAAAAATTTTGGATCTGGGATTCGGGAAAAAAATTGTCCCCCCCCCCCCCCCCCCCCCGACTGGTGTTTTGAAAAAGAGACCTAGGATTTGTGTAATGATGTGTATGCACCCTCCCCCCCCAAAAAAAAAAAAGATAAAAAAATAAAAAAATATTTTGGTGCCCCTACAAAATTTAAGGTCCCGCCCAGTACCCCCCTGCTGAAAAAAATTCCTAGCTACGCCACTGTTGTAAGGGGTGTCTAAGCATTTTCAAGACCGATAGAATCTCCTTAATATTCGGGTCTTCTCCTTTTTAACAATGTTGACATCGTCGGTCAGCAGAAGGGGCTAGGGGATAACTACAGGGCCATTCTTTGAAAAGTGAAACAAATTGTCAAAAAATGAAGTTTGTTCTTTGAAATTTTCAGTTGCATATTCATGCAAAGCATAATCCAAAGTTACTTGAATGATATTTTTTTCTTTGAAAAAAGTCCATATTCATGCTTACTTGCCAAAATTTACATAACTATGTGTTATAATGTAAATATTAAGTATTTTTCCTCTTAAATAGATTGGTGAAAAGGTGAGTGTAATAACTTTCTTTCTGAAAATTGATGTGGTCATATGTTTGTCCACACCCATTCAAACTGATACCACCTAAAAAGAATAGTTTTTATTCATTCATTAATAAGTAATTAACAAAACAAATTAATCAACTTTAAATGTCACACACATGACAGGAAAACGTGATAAGTTCTTCCCAGCAGAAAACTACTGTCTTGTTAATATTTCTTTTTTGTGTCAAAAGCTAGTTTGGCTGTGTCTTACTTTACACCAAATATGAGCACCATAAATCGTCATTCTTAATTAATAACGAGCAAATTAATTGGTCACACACGTGACAATGTTGTCATACTTGGTTTTGTTTGGGTATGTTGCAGAGAAGCTACAGAGCATATGTAGCCTCAGTTCTAGACCATGCAACTTTTTGACCTCCATAGTACACTTACTCTCTGACTTTTTTTTACCTTCAGAGATACTTACTTAGCTACTTTGCCTTAAATCAAGACTCTTGTATTATTCAAAGCAGTTGATTGAAGACACTGTAGTTTCCTTATCAATAAAACAGACAGGTTAGTGTATATGTAAATGTCTGGAAGCCAGACTAGGGCATGTGTTGCCTTTAGAACAGTTTCATAATAAATGCAAAATGTTATGCATGCCATTCTATTCAACAAAGGATGCTCTTAGCAACCTGACAGCTGCAGGAGGCTTGCCAGACATAGCAACAACTAATGTATGCATAATGCATTTTTGGTATTGAAAATGTATTCATATGAACAGGTGGGTAGTTTTTGAAGAGAAAATATCCATAAATTTCAACACATTATGCAAATATAGATTGTACAGGGTGTGCATTTATCTTTGGGTTCAAAACTAGTAAAATTGTCAAAAAAAAAATTATTTTGAAAAAAAGTATGAAGGCAGCCATATCAGAAATCTAATCATTTGTGGAGAAATATAAGGGGCATAATTGATTAAATTTTCAGGCCTGTAGCTCGAGTGGTTTTCCCAGAAATTGTTTTTGGCCAAATTACCATGATGTACATGTATGCTATACACACATGTCACACACGTGACAACCCAAATGTCACACACGTGACGACACTTCATCACATAAAGAAATACATTAAAAAATACTTGTGAGAGATGAATAATAATTATTGTCATTTTCCTACTTATTATACTATAATGAAAGTCTGCCAGAATTACAAACGTTGTAGAGTTTGACAATTCACAGAGTTTGCAAGTTAAATCTAAGTTATGAAAAATCATCTTCCGTGTGAAGTCACACACGTGACAGAACTTATTTGACCTCTGACCCTAAATAAGTGTAATTAACATAACATTAAATATTTTCACTTGATCACTATTGACATACATAAGATATATTTACATTTCAAAACAATGTACCTGCAAGGCCTTTGGAATTAAATGAGATACATTTTGCAATTTGTAGTATTTTTGGTCACACACGTGACAAAGAATGGCCCTACAGGGATTGACTATTCAGAAGTATCATTAAGGTCGTAGGGAAAACTACTGTACTTTGACTTCTCATAATCGTAGAGGAAATCCTCTACCGTATTTCAGTCAAACGCA
Organism: Eucidaris tribuloides; assembly: GCA_001188425.1. NCBI lineage: Eukaryota > Metazoa > Echinodermata > Echinoidea > Cidaroida > Cidaridae > Eucidaris > Eucidaris tribuloides. The sequence continues at coordinate 30,283 of JZLH01S0105795.1, read as the reverse complement.
CCGGCATAGGAGATAGCTGCAGGGAAAATGACAATAATCATGAATAGATGATTAGAATACATGATTTAAAAAATGATTTATACTTCATAGATATTGATTTGAAGACATGCACGTTGCGGTGGGATAAGAGAGAGGGATAGGAGAGGAAATAAAAGGGAATAAGAGCTATGTGGGATAAGAGGAGGATTGGGAGGGGATATGATGGGAATTAGAGTGGGATAAGGGGAAGAATTAAATGGGGATTTGGGGAGGAATAATGGGGCAATTAGGGGAAATAAAGGGGAATAAGAGGAAAAATCAAGAGGAATATGAGGAAGAATTTTAGGGGCCATACAAGAGGGATACGAGAGGGATACAACGGGATAAGGGGCTGCGAAGGGGGTTGGCGGATTTGGTGACTATATTGAGAGATTGGGAGGATATGGGGATCCCCCCCCCCAAAAAAAAAATGAGTGAACGAGACATGTAGGTCATCTTTGGCAAAAATAAAGATCATCTAGTAAATGGTCAATAAACATTCATATTTCCCTGTTTTGCTCCTTGGCTTGCCTGGTAGTAAATGAACAGCAGGTTGTGTGCCCTGCAGAAGGGCTTTAGCATATGTTCCTGGCAGAAGGGCCTTAACTGTAAATCTTCTCTGATTTGAGAAATATTGCCTTATTTGATATTTGGACTTTAAACACTGACTGAAGGATCTGAAAATATCACATTATTTTGATTTTATATGAAAAAAAAAACCCAATGGTTTGCAAGTTAGAGGCAATTTAGTGTTAACTCTTTGTGCGCGGGACCCTGAATCCCGTGCGTGCGGAGTTAATTTCAAAGAGCGCTCAGTATCAGGAAAGGAAATAACTAACTGACTTCAACTAGCAATAACTTTGCACAACAACATTTTTAGGAAAATGTCCTACAGCAAAGTTGAAGTACATTTTACAGACCTTCTAAATGCATAAAGGGTGTTTGGAAATAATGCCTCTGAATTTTGTAAAGTAATGGCTAATTGTAGCCAACATACATGTAATTCTAAGTTTCCTGCTTGAAAATATACAACTCCATTCAAATAATACAAGAGGGTAAACCACAAGTTATACAAAAAAAAACCTGACTTGTTACAACTTACAAGTTCATGAAAGAGATGAGTCAACAAATAATAAGTGAATGAAGAGATTATCAGTGAATAGCGCGTCTTATTGTAATTGACCTTTTGAGTACTTTTCAAAGTTAACTTGTGTCAAATCCTTTGTCCTATTGTATCACGATGCCTTGATTGCTTTTATCGATTTTTCTGGTTCCTTAAGAATCTAACATAATACACCCGTACTTGAGGAATGTAAACAATACAAAGAGATTACTGCTAGTATCGGAAAATCAGTGTAATTCGGGTGAATACAATCGTTTCTACGTTTGAGCGTGAAATGCGAATCCCGCACGCTGCAGGGAGTGCATGGATGCGAATACCGCGTGTAAAGAGTTAAGGCCCTTTTGCCAGGAACATATGCTAGGGCCCATATGCCGGTCATGGTCTTCACCTGTTACTTTGCAATTGTAGGAAACTGCATTAATTTCCTTTGTCTACGTTGAGTCATATTTACCCTTTCAACCTCTTAGCAACTTTTCAAACTGTCGCCATGGTTGAATCAAACCATTTTGAGGTAGTAACATCATTTTTTTACGTTGACAGTTGTGGTTTTAATTTACATATTGCATAAAATAGTCTCATTAGTTACCAAAGTTCCTAGAAGTAAGTGAGATATTCACTGTGGGCAAATTGTGACTTTGAAGCTCATGTATTTAACCCATTGCCTCCGAGATTCTGGAAAATCCCATAGAGTTAACGCAGGGCACATCCAGTTCCCGTAGCCAACGGGTTAACTCTTAACATGCTAGACAATTTAAGCCTTTATGAACTTTATGTGTACTACTTGATGCAGATTTGTGACTTTGGCCCGCTAAGAGTTGATATTAGTTTGTGTATGCCCATTTTTTGAAACAATCATATAAAAGTGATGATTCTGATAAGTGAAACAATTCTCCACAAACAGTTTTTTTTTCAGATAGGTTATACTAAGAACCACCAAATACCTTGGGGAAGGGGAGGGGAATTCCCAACCCCCACCCAGATATGCAGATCACCAATGAATAAATGAATACATGTACACAAATAAAACAATTAATGTGTGATCAAATTCATCATCATACATTTTTTTTTAAATAGCAAATAAAGTAAATCAAAAATAGAAATGTGTAATCAAATTCCTGCTCTCGTTTGATTTCAGATGCAATTATATGATGCCCATCATGTAAATTAATCAATCATTGTAGATACAGCTGTTAACAATTATTCATTGCTTTATGTGGTATTACATTGATGAAATTATCATGCCACGGAAGCTGAATGTGTTAGACATTTATTAAATTCTCCAGAAGAGTTATCAGCTGGTAATTATTTAGAAACTAATTTCATTTACCTACTAACCTACTATACTAAAATGCAACATATGTGGCATATCAGTGAGTAGGAAAAACAGATGTGGTGTATATGTTGCTTGTCATGTTACACAACATATAACACAGTATATCAGCTCACCATCATACTTAACTTTTTTAGAGTGTGCTGCCCCCCCCCCCCCATGACAAAAGGGCATAACTGACATTTTGGTGTTTTGGAGATATTGAGCAAAATGTATTTTGTTCAACACGTGAAGCCCTATTCAGTGTCCTTTTAACAAGCGGATTATGAAACAAAGGACACTTCTAATTAATATTTTTTGTTCTGCATGTTTAAAATGATGTACTGAGTCCCCTACACTATAAACACAATTTTGAAAAAAAAGTCACTTATGCCCTTTTGTCATGGGGGGGGGGGGGCAGTGTGCATGAGGCATAATTTGACCTATTGCCTCCAAGATTCTGTAATTCCCATAGAGTTAATACACAACACATTCGGTTCCTGCAGTCGACTGGTTAATAAAACTATTTCAGGCATATTTTATAGATTGAGACCGAATAACTATCAAATGATTGAATTATCCTAATTGCTTTAAAATAATGTTTTAATTAGTTCGTAATGTGGGCACCTGCCCTTTCAACATGTGGGTCTGATCAGGGCCAATCACAGTACCTCGTCACCTGTTCACTAATTATGAGGTCACCTGCGTAATCCTCATGTGAGACCCCTTGTGGTTGGGTTTCCACGGCGATGTGTGCGTGCATTTTAATTAAGCTCGGGGTCTATTCTTGAATACTTGCCGAATGTGATGTCACCACTGTCAAGGCCTATTATCTTCATTCGTTAAAGCAGTTGTTGAATTAGCTTCTGTAGATTTAGAAAAATAATAAAAATAATAAAATAAATAAATGAAATAATTAAATGATTGAGCAATAAATAAATGAATATAAATAAAAATAGAAGATGAGTAAATTAATACATATATGTTTGTACAAATATGTCACTATATATGCAGGTGTATGAAATATAGTGTACAATGGTGACACATTTATCAATATATTGCTATGCCAAAATGTCAACTTTTTTAAAACGTCAATATCTAAATATATAAATATATAAATATGTAAATATATAGATACATAAATATATTACTGTGTTTTCCACATTGGGGAGACAGACACTGATATAATGTGTATATTGAGGAGATAATTTCAGTAAGGAGACTGTAAGGAGAGTAGGAGACATTTTTGTGTCTCCATTACATTATTTAGCATAAAATTTGTATATTAACGAGACAAATTTTTAACACAGCCATCAATGGAAGTGTCTCCCTAAAGTGTCTTCCAGGATTTTATATATAGATATGTAAATATATAAATAAATATATAACCGTAATATAGGCTGTTGGGTAAACACCATTAGACAATGCAATTTATTCCATTGCAAAATTAAACTTCATCTGTTTGAAAGAAAGAAAGAAAAGATGTGCTATTTGAATTGTGTTCACGATCTAGAGATGAAATGAATTTGTTCGTAATTATACCCCAACACAAATGTATAGTAAAAAAACATGTATATTTTTATGAATGTGAATGTAACCAGATATGTCAATACACATAAATGTAAAGAGAGCTGTAGAAATGTATTGTCATAATCACAATAGCTAAATTGCAACATAAACAAAGCACTTCTTTGATATTAAACACTTGTATGTCACTTAACCTGTTGAAGAGGAGACACAGGAATATCTCGCATGAGGTCTATAGGAAATGTGTGTTAAGGCAAAATCAAATCATCTTTAATGGGTTAAAGGATCATTTTGTTCTAAACTTTCCAATCCTCATGAAACCTAAAATTGAACATGATGTATCTATAATATAGAAACATCTGGAAATAACACAAGTTAATTTAATCAATTAGTCTTAATATGAAAAGAAAATTGATTTAAGCTGAGAAGCATTTAGTCTGCATTGAGAATGCGAAGCGAAACCACCTACTTTCCTGAAGGGAACCGAGAAATGTCAACAAGGGGCCTCCAGGGGTCGGTAGGGCCTCAGGCTGCAAGGAGGTGAAACTGTCACCAAGAGCTAGCTATAGCCTGGTCATAGTCAATGGGAAATGCTTATAGGCTGTCTCACAAAGTAGACTGGGAGGCGGAATTGAAACTGGTATGTTAGTCTAGCTGCTAAACATTTTCATAATAAATGAATAAATATGAATACTTAAATCTGAAATAATGATGATACAGCTAAAACCCTCACCAGTGACCATGAGACCATTTTTATATGGTAGCCAAAATGTGGTTGCAAATGTGATTGAGACAAAAATTCATAGTTTACTTTCAGACCGTTACAGTGCATAGGTGTTCATCATGTCTGATTTTAAAATTTATGTACAATTTACAAAGTGTACTGTATTGAGTGGTGACATGACACACTTTTATGCACAAAACCCATGCAAATTAATCATTCATACTATTGAAGTGATCCTGGCATGCCTGGAACACACACTAAACAGCGATTGGTTTGGTTTGGGGGCATTTTTCAAATTCTAAATAATAACTGATCATCAGATTTCACAGGCACATCCTTCATAGGTAGCCTAAGGGAATGAGTGATGTTTGTTGTGCTTTGGGAGAGCTGCAAAAGAGGGCTGTCGCCAAGAGCTAGCTAGCCCCTGTCAAAGTTGGTGGGAAGTGCTCATGGTCTGACTCTGAAAGTAGACCTGGAGGGGGGCTTGAAACTAGTCTGGCTGTTAGACATTATTCATAATTAATCAATGAATAACAGCCTTTCCAGGTAAATGTCACACGAGTCACGCATGTTTCATTTCACACAAGTCACAAACCAGGGTATAGATTAAAACCCGAGAAAATATTGAAGCTGACTGCTTTACCTGATCATGTAAATCAATAATCTATACCCTGACTTGTGACTCTAACACACAGCATGCGTGACTCGCTTGAAACAAGTATGGAATGGCTGTTAAAATAGTGAAAACTGAAATTCTGATGATATAGCTAACCCTCACCAGCAACAATAAGACTGTTTTTACATGGTTGCCAAAATGTGAAAAAAAAAAAACCAAGCAAAAATTGTGTTTGCCTTGTTTGGAATACATTACAGGAATAGAAATTACAGGTTCAAGCTTATACTGAGCAATTTGTGTTGCTGTTTGAATAAGCACATGTGTATTGGTTCATCAATTCCCTTGTACATATATTCAATGTGACTTGTGGGCTCCTATGTGTTTTATGGTTATGCAGTTGTCAAAATAATTATTCATTGGATTTCGCCCCGGTAACAAAACCTGGATGCCAACTATGATGACTCAACAAATCTGAGACAAGGAGATAAGTTGTGGAAGAGACATATTGACAGTGGGACCTTGAATATCTAGCCATCTTGGGAACTGACAATACAATGCAATGTTAAATATTTATCTAGTTATTATATAAGCAAATTAAATATGTGTTTGCACATCTGTCTGTGTTTGTGCTCAAGTAACTAGGTGACTGTTTAATTCCTTCAAGACACATGTTGGGGATTTAAACCTCGATGGACTTTGTGTGTATTATTTGGTGCAGATCTGCGACTTTGGCACATTGAGAGTTAAACATTGAGAAATCAAACAAAATAATTAAAAATCTGTCAGATTTAACTAGACCATACGCATACAGGAATTTTCAAAGGGGGATGTTCGTCCGCAGCCAAATCCCAAGTCCAAAAAATTTTCACGGTGAGCTCAGCAGCTAAAAAGTAGCTCGGGTGGGGTAGAGTTGTATAATCGTAATCTTCATGAATAAGAAGGACATTCAAGTAAAGTGAGAACAAGATTGGCTAGTGAGAGATTTAATAAATGATTAAACATTTTAATCATCAAGTTCTCCCTTGAAGGATGTAATCTACATACATCTCACAAATCTAGATAAAGCCAACATTTCCCCCAAAACACGTACCCACTCGTAAAGGGATATCACCAGACATCATGGGAATTAAACACCGTGGTGACTTAATTTCTGATTATATTGCAAGTGACGAGTGTTATTTAATTCCATAAATTCTTACATGGATAAGGAGTCGGCGTATATCACTTATGAATTGACCATAGCGAAGCAAATCTGCATAATCCGATCATTTGAGAAGTTTTAGCTTTATGCGAGAAACAAGTGTTTGATAGATTATAGATTAACAGATACTTGGCAATATTAGTTATTATGGTATGACTAACCAGATTATCATGTTTCTTGGATTGTAAAATTTACTGCAATTTTATCCATTCTGCCATATCCCGTAACATTTAAACAATATGTTTTTCAAACAGTTGAAGATGATTTCATCAGTTGTCCGGCAGAAGGCCCTAGCATATGTTCCTGGCAGAAGGGCCTTAACAGTAAATAATCTCTAATTTGAGAAATATTGCATTATTTGATATTTGCCCTCACCAGACTGAAAGAAGGATCTAAAAATATCACACTACATTGATTTCATATGAAAAAGCCAATGGTTTTCAAGTGAGAGACAATTTAGTGTTAAGGCCCTTCTGCCAGAAACATATGCTTGGGCCCTTCTGTCAGACAACCAACAATTTGATTTTTAGAATAATACACATTTTCATTGAGCCTAGCCTTTGGTCAAGGCCTCGGGGCTGAATAATATCCTCCGTAAGCGCGATACCCCGCTAGCGCCTAGAACAAGACTAACTGCGCTAACCCCAGTGACTACACCAGCGAGGGGTGAATTTTGCAACAAAACGGTTGCGACCAATCAGATTCAGACTTTCACAATAACGGCGTGCGAGTGTTACATCCAGTCAATGTGTATTCACAGTCTATCTCTGTTAGTACACACAATCACTCCACACAGCGTGCGCTATGCGACCGCATGTGATGGACTCGTTCATTTTTACGTAGGTTTATGAAACTGTGTTTTTCACATTATCTATCTATTTTCCAACTTTAGATACGTTAAATTATGCAATTATAAGGTATTTTCAACGAGTGAAATAGCTCAAACTTTCTTTCTAGTGCTACGAAATAGCTTTTCAAACAGTACAAGATCCGAAACCGGTCTGTACCGTGGATTGGGCTTCAAACCGGTTATGTAATCAATATTCATAGTCAGTCCTCTGTCTGAATATATAATTAGTTTTTGGTTCGGTGAGTGCAAGATAGAAAAGGCGTTGTGGGTGAACAGCCAATCTTTCGGTGTGCCGAGAGTGTAGGCATAATAGTTAGTCTCTTTCTAGGCGTGCGGGATACAACTAAAGTCAGAGGCTTTGAAGGTGTGAGGGACACACCCACACCCACAAGGCCTTGTCAAAAAGCTACAGTGAGCCCAGCCTGAGATATCTTATGACTCGTCTTCAGCAACGAGTTTACCCTTGAAGGGTGTAATTCTGTCTGTCCAGCTTGCCCAAGTCGGGTCAAATGAGTCATTTTGACCCGGACAATTGTGTGTGTGTGTGTGTGACCAAATGAAGATATCAGGTGCACAGTAATGGAGATTGACACCGTGGGATTATTAGAAAGTAATCTGCCACTAACAAGTTCCTCAACGTGGAGTGAGATAAAAAGGGTCCATTAGGTCATAATCTTTTAATGGTCCAGTGTCAAGGTCATAGAGGTAGCCAGGATGTTTTAAGGGGGATGTTCTATGGTGCAAGTTGATGCAACAAGCTCAAAAAAAGTTCGCCAAGTCAGTCAAAAAAATTTTCACAGCCCAAATTTTTTTCACAGCCAAATTTGGGGCTCCAAAAATGTTCACGGCCAATCAGTGGAAAATTCGCTTAGTGGCAGGGGGGTGGGTGAGTTTGGTGGAGCGGTAAGATTTTTGTGGCCAAACAAAGTTTCACGGCCAGATTCACAGCCAAATCATCAGCCAAAAAGTTGCTCAGGGGGGACGGGGTGGGGCTTGGCGGAAAATTTTCGCGGTCAGAAAAATTTTGACGGGCAAATTCGCGGCCAAATTTTGAAAACAAATGAGTGGGCAACTGCCCCCCCCATGGCCCCGCCCCTGGTATCAGACTAGCAGTGCATTGTATTGACATTGGACTTACTCATAGCATTGCCCTGGGCAAATGCAGTTATTTGAATAGCCTTTCTTTGCCCTTTCAGGAATATGCTGTCATCCTTTTCCCCAACATAAATGTACACTGTACTCTCTGTGACAGTTTAAAAAAAGATTAAAAAATCGTTATTTCATGCACTCCCCAACTGTGTCATGTGCAAGCAGTCAGAAAGCATAGTTGACTCACAAGGGGGGGGGGTGGGGAATGGTTGGGGGCAAACGGGGTGGCCGCCTCCCTGTGGTTTTCAAAGTAAAGAAAATGACAAGGTTTAGGCTTTAATTAGAGTGATTTTTCAAACACCTCTTGCCCCCCCCCCCATGAGTTTTTGCGGGGATGCACTTCATCATATCAATTTGCAAAATAGATGTAAGGTTTTCTGAATGTGATGAATTTTTTTTTGTCAGGTCGCATCAATTTACATCATAGAACAGTGTCTACCCCCCCCCCCCGGCACAAACTAGATGACCCTTTTTTGTGCTTTTTGGCAAATTACGACAGGTCCCTTCCTCCCCCCCCCCAAGATTTTAGCCTGGCATTGCCCCTGTCAGAAAGCATAGGCTTATGCAGGGGAAGGGTGTTTCAGTTGTTTCAACACTCCCTTTCCCACCCCCCTTTTTTTTGGTGTGGTAGCGTGTGCCGTTGGACTGGACTGTGAAAAATTGTAAATTGTGGACAACCCCGCACCCCACTGAGTGACTTTTCCGGCTGCTGGCCTGACTGTAAAAAATTGTGAAATAAGGTTTGGGAAATTGTTTTTCTTGCCTCCCCCTCAGCCCCCCCCCCCACCACTGAGCACGTTTTTGGCAGCTGTCCTGACCATGACAAATTTTGGACATAGGATTTGGCTGCAGATGAACAACCCCCCCCCTTTGAAAAATCCTCTGTACGCCTATGTCAGAACGTACTTCAACTTGTATCGTATGACATTGATAAGACAACAACATGTTATCACGACTCCACGTTGATGCCATATTACGGGATGTTAGAATGTGTCAACGATGATTCAGGCAGGTTGAATAACATAGTTTGAAGTTCAATGAATGTCCCAGCTGTCATATGAACTCACTGCAGTGCAGGTGCGGTTCTATAGGGGTGGGGGGCTTGAGCCCCCCCCTCCCCCAAAACTTGCTAACCCCCCCCCCCAAAAAAAAGAAAATTAAAAATTTTTTCCTTATTTTTGGACAATTAAAACATTAATAAACAACTCCCTTTGGAGTGAAATTTTTTTTGTTC
>JZLH01S0105795.1:6729-16869 GCA_001188425.1 Eucidaris tribuloides | reverse complement strand
GTGATAACAAAGAGATAAATAGATATATCAATAATTTGATAACACAGAGATGACCAGCAAACCTGCACTGCATCGTAAATTCTCTATGCAAAACTTTCATTTATTGATAAATTAAAATCATTGTATACACTCATATATAAAAGACATCTCTCCATTGCATCCTACATTAGGTAAGCATATGAAGAGTTTGATCGCAAAATGGGCTAACTCCACTTTGGTAACTTTGGATGAAAATGAATTCTTTTGCTCAAGTTTGTATACATGCCTATAGAAAAATAAAAGTAAACCTTCTTGTATTTTGTACTTGCTTGTGGAATTTGGCCTCACAAATCATACTATCGCTAGGTGGGTAGGTGGCAAATGTGCTGATGGTAATAACTCAATTTTGGTGAAAAATGGGTTTAACTCATTTTGTAATCAAACTCTTCATATACTGGTTTAATTCAATAATACTAAGAACTGATTTAGGGGTTCTGGTAAGCATTACGTTTACAGGAGCCACCACTTTAGTCAATAATGACAGATTTTATCTGTTAAGATTGAGGCTTCTTTTGTTACTTTAGCGGGATTATGATAAACATGTATATACTTTTTAATATTTCTGTTCAAAGATGTAACACAACTTTGCAAAAAATTGAAATTGTTAATTATTACCTGATATGCAGTACATATTCATTTCTTGTTTTTATAGTACTTATAATGAAAGCAAAATATTTTTTTGAAATGATTTGTAAATAGATATCTATTTTTATAATGAATTTGTAAATTGTAATTATGAAAAATCATCTTGTTGATGCTCAATGAAATAATGTCTGTTTGTGCTAATATTCAATCTTGCTAGTAAATAAAAATGAGTAAGGTGCTACTGGATGAAATGTAAAGAAAGTCTGAAACTAGGGAGAAATACTTTTCCTTCTGTATTCATCATACTACGGAAAGGTGTGCAATAACCAAAAATAGAGTGTTAATTGTACTACAATAATTGTACTATACAAAATGAAAGCCCAAATTGCCTCAGGAACCAAATGAATTGTTATATACAGTGTGTCTCAAAAATAATTGTGCAAGTCAAAAGCGCCTTCTTTGGTAATGATAAGAACATTTATGTGACGTCATGCTTACATCACCATCAAGGGCATAGTCTTAGCTTTCAAATGCCATTTGTTCTGTTCAGTTTGCTTGTTTTAATCCTGAGATATGTTTAGTTTAACACGAAAGGGTAAAATCACAAATGTGCTACTTTTACTACTGCCAATAATAGCATCAGGCCTTCTTCCCGTAAAATGACACACTTTTCGTTTTTTACAAGATATCTCAAGATTAAAACAAGCAAATTGAACAAAACAAACAGCATCTTAAAGCTAAGACGTTGCCCTTAATGTTGACGTAAACATGTGTCACAGCAGTATTTTCTAACTGTCAAAGAGGGCGTTTTTCCCTTGAACAATTTTTTGAAACGTGTTGCAGCATGTCCAAAAAAATTGCAAGTAAAAATCGCCCTCTTCGCGAGACAATACCATGGTGACATGATGCTTACATCAACGTCAAGAGCAAAGTCTTAGCTTTCAAATGCCATTTGTTTTGTTCAATTTACTGATTGTAATCTCGAGATATAATGTAATAAAAAGAAGGGTGGAATCACAATTGTGTTAAGTTTAAGAGATTTTAGTAAAAGTGGCACAATTGCAATTTTACCCTTTCTTATTTAAATTAACATATCTCAAGATGAAACAAGCGAATTCAACCAAACTAACGGTATTTGAAAGCTAAGACTATGCTCCTAACGATGATGTTAACATCATGTCACGAGAGTATTTTCTAATTGGCAAAGAGGGCGGTTTTCACTTGCACAATTTTTTTGAGACACACTGTATACCAACTGAGGGCATTTCCAGGTTGGAAAGAATTGTCTTAAAATTTGTTTACAGAAAACAGAATGCTTATATTTCCAGTGTTGATTAAGCTATATATAGGTAGAAATTGAACCATTTTAAAGTTGCACCACAAATTTGTCTGTGTCATTTGTGTCTTTGGGTAAGACACTTCATCCACATGACCTCTCTCCTCCCAGGAGAATTAAAGAGGACTGAAAAAGCCATTTGTGAATAAAGCAGCCCCTGAACGGGTAACAGATAGTCGCCAGGCTAGGAATACTTAGCAGGGATGTCAAGACACTAAACTTTACCCCCCAAAAATACTACTAAACATACATAATTTTTAATTTAGCATGCAGAATTTAATACTTCAATTTTGCCTGCAGAATGCACCCGAAAAAGTTTGACAATTTTCTTACTTTTGCCTCCTCCCCAATCCGAGAAATGGATCGATGCCCCTGAGACAGAAATTTGTTTTGCAGGTGATCGTGGTCGTGAATGGTACTCCACCGTGTACCTTTAAATATTAATGTGAATGAACTCAAATTTTCAGTAACAATTATCAGTGATATGATAATAATCGTTGTTTTGGCAATGAAAATGACATTTATATCCCATTATTATTGTATTATCCTTCATCTTTTAGGCAATCTATATATTGCCAAATTGTTGACATAATTCAATTTTAAAAAATATGGCTACAAACCAGAATTTAATTTAAAAAAATAACTGTCCAATGTTGAGGATTACTGCAAATTCCATTTTACTCGTCTTAAAGATTGTGTCAGGGAAGTGCAAGTCCATTACTTCCCTTCATTATCAATACCAAACGGTAGTTCAGTACTAAAAATGGTGTGTGAAAGTCTGAGATCCATACGTCATGAATTTGTTGTTTTATGAGAAAAACTAATAACGACATGTTACCAGAATGTTTTCTTATCTGTGAGTTTCAATTTTGCTCAAATCTGCGAATCGCGGTTACTGTGCACCGTAGCAAGACGCAGCGCAGCCCTCTGATTGGTTAACGGCTATCCCCTGCGCGACCTTTGGCTAACGGCTGATCGGACCATTTTGGAACGGCACGTGCACGTTTGACGTCCGCGGATTTTTGAAATTGCTCCTGAGCAATTTGAAAAAGTGATGAAGTTTAACCATCCAGATTTTCACCAAAACTCAATATTTTACCCCAAGTCACTATGAAGGTGTTTATTTATATTAATCTTCACATTGGATATGATTTCAGCTGATTTCATTCATATAGATGTTTTTTGATGTGCAAATCAATGACACAATCTTTAAGTCATCAAGAAAAATTGATATCTCGAATTCATTGCTCGAATTTGTACTACTTGTACTGGCACAACTAAATTTATTCACAACATATTATATTCACAAACTGAATATTTTAAATGCCAAACTTACTATCTTTGAATATACAGCACTTTCTCTTCTTTTGTTTGTTTAAAGTGTTTTCCAACATCACAAAATGTGCTTGATAAAATGTTATGTTATTTTATGCTGTGTTATGTTATGAATTTTCAACAACAAATACATTAGTTTTTCTGAGAAAACATTTTCTGAAACTCAGAAAAAAAATGCGTGGGTGTTCTTTGCCTGGTTCAAGTACAGTAACGTAATTCCATTTTATCCAAATATGTATTTGTAAATTGATATTTGATTCGTAATTAAAACAGGGAACACTTCCTTTTTACATTGTATTGCAATGATCAATACCCATCAACTCAGCTGTAATATGTCCTTGTCATTTTTTTCTTCCCCACTAGCTGTAATCCATCACTACTTACCATTATCTATATTTACATCTGTCTGTATATCCCATCCATATATCTGTATGTGTATATTTCATTTGTCTGTATGTCAGTCAACAGACGTTATCCCTGATCTGTACCCAAAGGCGTACGATCGAAAATATTCTGGCAGTTCTTGATAGTTCATTCGAGCGCGACGCTCGTGGAAGTTCGTTTTGCTCGCGGGAATGTGAGTTGTACATGTATGTACGTATGCCTCGTTACTACGACTGGAACACACTCACATGTATTTTATTGCTGGATTCAAATTGTACCAGGAATCGTATTTTGAGACTAAAAGTTTCAAGAGTTGCCCTAAAAGTAAAATGGGATGTAGACGAGCAGTTACTATACATGTGGTGCAAGATTTGATTAATTGTATGCTACTGTTAAAGTGCGATGATTAAAGCTGAGAAATTTCAGCCGTGTACGATTGAAGACAATGAAGAAAAATTAATTGTAATTGAGTGAAGTTATTTTTTTATATATGATAAATGACGATGTATATTGTATTTTGTAAAAATATATATATATATATATACCAAATATATGCACTTTTGTATGAAAATGTAATAAAAGTTTTACAATCTAAATTAAATATTCGAACATGTACAACCGTGTTTAGATTATACTATAATGTAGGGGCGGCGCCGACGGGGGGGGGGGGGGGCAGAGGAGGTGACTGCCCCTAGGTTTTAGCTCACCTGAGCCAAAGGCTCAAGTGAGCTATTGCGATCGCTTTTCGTCCGTCGTGCGTCGTTCGTCTTTCGTCGTGCGTCGTGCGTAAACTTTTACACATTTCCAGCTTCTTCTTCAAAATGCATGATTGGATTTGGCCCAAACTTGGCAGGAATGGTCCTTAGGGGGTGGGGATTCAAGGGTCCTCAAATAGTACACCTGGCCCCCCTAGGGGCCCAGGGGCAGGGCCCTAAAGGGGCAAAAGTAGGTAGTTTTCAAACATCTTCTTCTCTAGATCCAGAAATAGATAGTTATGCCACTTTGTGTGTAGATACCTCTATATGTGCTGAATTAATGTTCCTCATGACAGTGCCCATGCAGGGTGGCCCCATCTGGCCCCTAAGGGGGGCAAAAGTTTGGGGGTAGGACCCTATGGGAATAATTCATATTCACATCAATGGATTTAAATCAAACTTGGTGGGAATGATCCTCAGGGGGAGGGGATAGAGGGTTCTTGGAATGGTACACGAGGGCCCCCGGGGGCCCAGGGGGCAGGGCCCATAAGGGCCCAAACTAGGTAAATTGTAACCATAAGTCCATTTGTAACCAAACTTGGGTGGTAGCCTAGATGCATAACGGGGACCTCAATGTTATTTGGGGGTCAAAGGTCACAAATGTAGGTCAAAGGTCAAATGAAGTCAAATGATAGAATATACCTGCAAGTTTCTTCTTTGGTTGGTATTGGCCCATTTGTAACTAACTTCAATGGTAGATGCTACATGTATATACCTCAATGTTAAATTGGGGTCAAGGTTACATAAGTAGGTCAAAGGTCAAATGTTAAGATACTAGGGCGTGCCTTTTTTTTAATAAAAACGGATGTTCGAATTCAATTTAACTTGGCAAAATCAGCTATATGGCAAGGGGATGCAAAGTTTTTCAACTGGTTCATTTGGCTATACATGTAGATATCAGGTTCCAAGGGCCAAAACTATATGTAACTGATGTTTTTTTCTATGGGCACCATAGAGAGTTTGCGAGACCTCAGGTGAGCGTCGTGCCCCCGGGGCTCTTGTTAAAAAATCCCCCCCCCTCATTGTTGTTGACATGGTTTATCGAAAGCTGTTTGGTTAGTAAAAATAAATTTGGCCGGCAAAATTTTCCCGACGGATTTCGCCCCTATATTTGAATTGATAATATTGTGTGTAAAGTATGCATGCAAAGAATACTTTCTACATACAAGCATGAATGTCCATATGATAGATGGAAGCATATATGTAATTCCTAAAATTTATTTTAAAAATACGATAGGAAAAAAAGGTGATCAAACCGAAAATAAGAACAGGAGAATAAAATACAAAACGAATTCAAAACACCCCCCCCCGTCCACACGCGCGCGCGCGCGCGCGCGCACACACACACACACACACACACACACACACACACACATATATAAATTTATATATAAATTATGTATATATGTACGAATTATGTGTGTGTGTGTGTGTGTATGTGTGTGTGTGTGTGTGTGTGTGTGTGAGTGTGTGTGTGTGTGTGCGTGTGTGTGTGAGTGTATCTGTCTGTGTGATATATACATGTACCGTATATTGTGATTGTATGTGTTTGGGAGTGTACATGAACGAAGCACAGAAATGTTTAACGAATTCTCAACTGTCATTAAGTAATGTTTTTATTACAAAGCAATCTCAATGTCAATTTGTGTGTTTTGAAAAGAATTAACATTGTGAAGAGCTTGACTAATGAACCACCCATTAATGTTTCATTTTAAGCGATCTGTTGCCTCTTCATTTGGCCGTGATACCTGACCAGGGGCCTGTTTCATAAAGCTGTTGGTAAGTTAGGAATGACTTTACGAACGACTTGAAATATGGAGAGCCAAATGTAATTCTCAAACTTTCGAAATCACATCTGTAAATATTTAAATATGCAAATATAGATTTACATTCTGATTTACATTCTCACTCTTAACAACCATTTAACAAGTATTTCAATGCAAATTGGGCAAAATCTAATTGATATTAATCATACTTTCTTAAAATGACATGAAAAACTTTTGTCATGGTACTTGGCACTTCATATTCGATTCATTCGTAAAGTCATGCGTAACTTTACGAACAGCTCTATGAAACAGGCCCCAGAAATTATCTGTTTGGTGCATTGATGCCCATCGATGAGACTTCGTGCGAAAAAACAACAAACAAACAAGATCCCTTAAATGTGAACGTCGCCGTCCTACCAAAGAAAAAGTTTTCCCAGAGAATTTTCCAGTCACGTACATATAGCTTTTTCGTGAGCAATCTCTCATGACTTATGTTAGCATACTCAGCAGATGGTCACCTGCTCCAGAACTTTTTCCATTTTACTTTAATGTATGATGTTGATATTTGAACAGTCAGCGCTAATTAACATGGACATTTTCCAGGCAGAGTTGGTTCTTACTCGCACCTAGAAACCATCGTGGTATAAATGAGTAATGGGGCCTAAATATAATGTTCTGGTAGCTTGAAATACAGCTCTTTTCCGAGACTTAGTCTTTGTCGACAATTGGATACTTTTTAAGTAATTTTTTTGTACTGTATGAGTAAGTATCATCCGTGAAGCAATCACCCATGGGATTATAACTATTAACTTCAGAATACTCCTTTTACTCATTTTGAGGTGACCTCGGGGATCACTTGGTTTGACTGGAATAATCCTCGAGGATCACTTCAGAAAAGGACCCAAAAATCACAATTGTTTAATATCCCAAAGTCACTCTGAATTTACACCGTATTCACTCTTTAAAAATTGCTAGTTAAAGAGTGAACCTTTCAGACCTTTTTAAAGAGAGTGTGAAGTCTTGTGAGACATTGTTTACGTAGTGATTCAAGACTTAAACCCTAACCATCTAGTGCCGTCCGTTGGGGTGTGGTTCACGAAAATGCACCTCCATATCGACTTTGGTCTTGAACCCGTTTCTTAATATCATGAAACCGAGTTGTCCGCTGTTTACTTCTTTTCCCCTTACCCTCTATCACCCCGTCAAGACAGAAACATCTTAATAATGTAACTAAACCAAACTCGGAAGACACATGGTGTTAATGCTAAATTTATCATGAAACTCACTCTGAGTTCGGTATAAGATACAATATAGGTGTGCATGAGAATGATGCAATGCAAAGACTCTTGGAGGTGCAGTGTCCTCAACTGGCTCTACATGTGATATACTTGAAGGAATAATTATGTTTCGAGTCAAGTCGAGTCTTAAATATCGGGTCATGAGGGGAGTCAAGTATATATCCTGACTGGGACCCATGTCAACTCAAATCTTTAGAAAGTCTTCAGGTCAAATCAAATCTTAGAGTGTGCTGATTCGAGTCGTATCGAGTCAACAGCTTATTCAAGTCTGACTCTTGAGTCGATCATTACATGGCCTGAGTCATTTCAACACCGATTTCCCCCAGATACCTTTTGACAAAATTGACACGATTCCCCCACCAATAGACAGGCCACGAATATTTCTAAGCTACATGTATTTTCAGCTGCTTCCTGACATCGAACCTAGTTATGAGATGCGCGCGCATCATTACCGAGATGGCGACGCAACCACCAGCTTCTTTGTCACATTTTAGTCATCCTCCCTCACATTTCATCGAGGGGCGTTTCTGCTTGTTGTCGAAAGAGACCTCGGAAAGGGTACGAAAGGGATAGGAAACGGGCAGCGGCCATGACAGCTAGGCCACATTATTGAGATATCCCGGCATCCCCTGGGTCATGCTGCTGACCCCATTTCTATTTTACAACATCCATTTATACATCCAATTTAAATTACGTTAAGGAGGTTAAGGCTATAATGAGAGAGTGCTATTGTGGGCAATTATCATACTCCCCTTTAACCTTTATTTATAATACGTTGGAATGATTGATGCGGAAGTATCCATGCATGGTTCTGTGTATTTCCGTGAGAATATAAGTGTAAAGATTTCACAATAAAAGGTAGGACTGGTGCGGAAGCATCCAGGGTATTGTATACATGTATTTCCGTGAGAATAAGTGTAAAGGTTGCACAGCAGTAGGTAAACTTACTTACTTATGCCGTCCACATCATCACTGGGATGTGTGATGGCTTCCGCTTCACAACGTCTCGCCATAATTTCCTATCTTCACCAATTCTCTTCGCTTGGCTAAGGGTTGTGATATTTCTTGAGAGACAGTCTGTCTTGATACCATCCAGCCAGTAAGTCAACATGATCAATATAATCATTATACTTTTCTTTTCTTTCCGGGGGGAGGGGCAGTATATAACATGGAAGTTTCTTTCAGAATACATTTGAGTAAATAGAATCTCCAAACATTGAAAGTATTTTCTCGTCCTGTCAAAGAGTTATTTTGTCACAGTCGTATAGGAACTGTATTCACAACTTAACGTTGTAGGATCTTATGTTTCCTTCCTGTAAATTATGCACATCTATTGATAAAGTCAAATACAATGAAACGAAGTAATATTCTTTTAAAGCAAAATAATTGCCTCGAGAAATAATGCCTAACACAAAAATTATGAATTGTTGAATTCTACAGATACCGTCATGAGGATGATGATCACACGAATCAGATAGAACAATGTAACGATTAATTTACTCAGGAAGATCTGACACCGCTGTAGCAATCATTATTTGGATTAAACTATGTCAAGGATAAATGTCCCTGCAAGGACAGACCTGGGCTTCCCGGGGTTAGGTGAGGCTTAGGGGTAATGGAATGCCGAGAAGGGAGAGGCGTTGTTTTTTCGTTGGATAGGTGGATTTCTAGCTCAATCACAAAGTGTGAGTAATATAATATGATACAGCTCATAATACCTTGAAGGTCAATTATGTATCATCAAAGGAACGTTGGATTGATTTTAAGATGTTTCTAATTATATTTCACAGTGGAGGTGTCGTGATGTGTTGGATCGTTCTCTGGTTTTCACGCGTTAGAAACTGGGTTCGATTCCCGTCACGTGCATTTTTCGTCCTTCAGTAAAGCGATTTATCCGTATTGCTGCTCGAAACCCATGAGTGAATTCAGGATCCAGTAGAAGGGGATGCTAACAATAATTGCAAGGCCCTCAGATAGAACAGTGTTTGTCACTGAAGATACTGGCCTATGTAATTAAGACATTGTTATTAGTAGTAGTATAAGTAATAGTAGTAGTAGTAGTAGTAGTAGTAGTAGTAGTAGTAGTAGTAGTAGTAGTAGTAGTAGTAGTGGTAGTAGTAGTAGAAGTAGTAGTAGTATATTTATTTATTAACTATATTGATATTTACGAGTACTCGTACTACTTAAATAAATCTTATTTATTTTTATCTCTATCTCTTGTAGATATGTAGATTTTCTTATATCTATACATTATTTATTCATTCATTCGTTGATATATTCACTTACAATTTTAGTACTTTTTCAGACAAGCAATGCAGTTACATTTGCTTTGCGAGAAACATTACTGTGTGTCCCATCATTTCGTTTAATTCGGAAACTGTAGGTTCGTTACTAAGCTGTGTTTAACTATGGGACCAAAATGGGATCTGATGATGGGGATGATTTAGACGTCAATATCCCTATCTGGCACTTGTGCTTATTGCCCTTGTTGTAATCACCCTACTATAAACATGCAAATAATGTGACCTTCAATCAAGTATTTCTACATCATTGCTAGACAACCGCGATTCGTGGCAAAAATATCCGTTTTGTTAGTAATTCCGTGGTTCAGTATGTGTGGTGTGTAAATGTATCCTCAGAAT
>JZLH01S0105739.1:0-24797 GCA_001188425.1 Eucidaris tribuloides | reverse complement strand
CAGTGTGCACAGATAGTTACAACATCAGTCAATCTAATGTACATGTATTTTGATGTGCATGGAATTTTTCAGGTAAGCTTTGAGTAAGTTTGAAGCCTAAGTATAGTTTTGGTCGATGAGACAAATTTTTGGACAATCTCTCACAAAGTATTCTATTGTCAACCCAGACAATGGAAAACAACATCATAACTACTGAAAATTGTTTATAGTGCCAAATTATGATGTTTAAATTAAAGGAGGGCATCTAGCAGTATACCTATGGGAAATCTCAAGGGCCCCCCCCCCCCCACGAGATTTTACATTTTGAGTAATTTCTAAAAAAATGGGTTAGTTTCAGAGCGAGCAATTTTCAGGGTATTAATAGATCATATAGGTGTATCTAAAGAAAACATAAATTGCAAAGAATTTTATTTTTTACCATTTACCAAAACTATACTACTCTCAGTAGTGAAATATGTACAGATGAATATCAGCACATGAATTACTGTAATTTCCTATGGATAAAAATCTGTAACACAGCAGTCTATGGGGGGAAACTGAAGTTATCGCTCATTGATTTTCACTTTATAAAAGCACTTGATTTTTTTTTATTGCAATCTGTTTTAGGGCTTAATTTTTAGACATTATCAGACTGAGAGACACCAGTAGCATGAAAAGATCATATCTAGTTGACATTTTTTAAACTGGAAATATTGTTAAAAGATGTCTTTAGGTTGTGATGTATACCTGTTAAAACTCATTTGCATTGATTTCTTTAGTAATGTTTTCTTTCCATGCTGAAATTTGCATTGGATAAGTTTCCTCCCAGATGCCTATTAAACAAACTATTGTGGGTGTCAGTAATTTTGTCTTGAGTGTATGGATGCAGTCTGAATTCTTGAAATACTTTTGTTGAACAGTGGATAAACACATACTTGAGACTTTCAGCGTGTTTCCACAGAAAAATAGTGGAATACGGTTTATCTTTTCCGGAATTTGAAAACCGTGTCGCCTTTAAACCACCCTGTTTCCACAGAGCGCAATATACCGATTCCGTGTTCTGAGTCAAGCAAATACCGTGTCAATCGGAAGTCAGAAATTCAAATTTTGACATCGCAATGCATTGTGGTCAAACTGGCATATTGTGATAGTGTAGTAATTCAGGACCTTTTATGTTTATTTGTGTAAAAAAAATAGCGAGTGTTGACATGAGCGATCAGGTGTATTATGCTGATGAAATCAAAAAGGACGCAAGATTATAATATACTTCCGGGTTACACCGGTGACCCCTACTTCCGCCAGACACGGTACAGTTTGTCGCTGTCGTTTCCACAGAAAAGTTGCACGGATTAACACGGCAATAACCACCTCCCGAAGGTGGTTATGATAAACCGTATTTTGGTCAGATATGGTTTTATCAATAAACCGTGTAGCTTCTGTTTCCACAGGAAGGTTTTCCGGAATTGTGAATTTTTACACGGGTAATACCATGTAACATTTTTTGTGGAAACACGCCGTTTGATTCACACGAATTTCAAACAGGCCTTGAATCTTAAAGGTATTGGCTGACATTTACCACAGTTAAAAAAATCTGAGCTACATGATTCCCCATGCTACCATTGTCTTTGATAAGGTCTAAAAATGACGCCCTGAAAAAATTGTATTTCAAAATGATTATTTAGTGCTTTAAAAAAGTGAAAATGGTAAGTTGATCGGATTCACCTGCCCATTTTCTCCCATAGACTTACTGTGTGTACACCTACGCTATGTAAACTCGCCCCGAGTTTTAATTGTTTATTCATGCATAACTTGCCATTGGCAGTGTAACTTTCCAAACTTTTTTTATTCTAGGGTGTTTATTTGTCCATATGAACACTACTATGTAATTCAGATATCAAAATTTGACAATTTTTTAAATTGAAGCTCCACGATGTTAGCCTATCACTTTAATGGATTGTGTTATGTTATGTAATGTACACTACAGAGAATGACCACAATCAGCAATGTATAATAATTTGTGACATGAATCAAATTATTTGTATTGAGAGGGTCCCCATGCTTACTTGACATGTGAGTGACATTCAAAGTAGAAGCTCTTTGAAATATTTTTTGTGTATGTAATTGTGCAAGCAGATGTGTGTATGAAAATGTATCTCAAAAGCTCCCGCCTCCACCCCCACCCTAATTCCTTGGCTTCTTCCCAGTTCCCAGGACTGTCTGTAACCATGGTAGGTCCATGCTGTAACTAATATGTGCGAACTTTGAATGACCCCAAATCAGACAGGAGATGTGGCCTTTTGTTGTCATTCTGGTGAAGAAGACACTTCAGAAACGTTTTTTTTTTTTAAATCCCATTGAATTCTAAAAGTCCATACCAAAAATTCCAGTGAACATGAATATGTGCAATGTGAAGCATGTATACATTCTGTTCTTTTGGGTTCCCATACAGTACATTATTATCTGTAGTGTAGTGATGGTAACTTTAAAGTCACATATAACCTACATGTAGGTTTTCTATGCATTCAGGTTGATAATAAATTTGCATTCTAAACTAAATACTGTATGAATTTTCGTGGCTTCCATCCATTGATCATATCCTCATTTCTTGGCAACTGATCATTGAATGTTTCTAGTCTGCCAAATTGGACAATCAAAATGAATTACCCGTGAGATTGAAATTTTAAATAACTTGTAATTATGCAGTTGAAATTTGTTCAGAACACATTTGTCATCAAAAATATTCATCCTACATTTGATATATTGTATCCTACAACATATTATAGATGCCAAAAATTACATTGGCATGTTTACAAAATAAGCTATCATTGTTGATAAGCAGACCATGTAGCAAGCTGCTTTGGAGTGATACCAATATTTGGCTTTCACCCAAATTTATGCTATTATTCCAAATTACAAGTTAAGTCACAAGATTATTTCCTTGACTGTGTATTGAGTGGAGCGTGAAACAATTGCGTGCATAGGGATATCCCTCTTACACCTTTGTGCGTACTTTATTCAGTGTCAATTGATGCTTTTGATTGCTTACTTTCAAAAGTTGCTGGTAGTCCTGCCTGGTTGAATCTAATAGGGTCATACATAATAGGCCGAGTGTATTATCCACACTTATTGAATGCAAGACAATACTGAATGTGTGGAGTGAAGAAGTATGTCCTTCTGGTAAGGAGAGAGATTAAAAAAAAATCAGAGAAGAGAAGCTTTTACAAACTATCCTTGCAAGTTGTAGTCATGCAGATCAAGGAGGTGCTAAGCAGTGTGTTGGGTTAGAAGCAACCACATTTGGATCTGGAGGTATGCGGGACAAGTTGGATCAACAGCCAGTGGGATTGACCACTTTTGATTGTCGATGTGTGTTTGCAGAACTTGCTTTAATTTACAGAAATACATAAATTTGTGAAACATGGGACTCCACGGGCATATAGTCATAACTGCTTCTTTTGGGTAAGTTTCATTATCATCATTATCATCATGATGCATCATTCAATCATTGTCGGATTAAGCCCGAGTCCTCAATCAATTTCCATTGAAGATAATAACATTGTGGAAGACCCATTTAAAAAATTGTCAAACTTTGCTATCTGACATATCTGACAGTGTTTGAATGGACAAATAAAAACTCAGGAACAAAAAAGACAGATAATTATGCTGTCACTTGTAAATATGTACAGATAAAAATTGGCACATGAATTTATATACTCAGCTGATGAAAATTCCTCAACACAGCAGTCTATGGGGGAAAACTGGAATGGTCTCTCAATGATTTTCACTTTTTTTAAAGCACTTAATGATCATTTTGAAATGTTATTTTTTTTCAGGGCTTCATTTTCAGACCATATCAAAGTCACTAGTAGCATGGGGAGTCATGTACATGTCGCTCATAGTTTTTTTTAAATGGAAATATTGTTTTATGATGCCTTTAACTTCTGGTTGCTGCCATTCTCTTCCATGTTGTTATTTCATCTCTCCATTTTTTTAGCTCATCCGGCCCGAAGGGCCGGATGAGCTTATGCCATGGCGTGGCGTCCGTCGTCCGTCCTTCCGTCCGTCCGTCCACAGTTTTGAAAATTTGTCTTCTTCGTCATTTCTCAACCGATTTTGATTCTGATTGTTTCATATGATAGGGCTAGGTGGGGGATTTAAATCTTTTACACAGAAGTGTGAAATTCATTATATATCTTAATTTTATGCAAAATTTATTCAACAATCACAAAAAATGCTTCTTCTCCTTCATTTCGCAACCGATTTTGATTGTGATTGCTTTATTTGGTAGGCTGATTATGCACATTAAACTTGTACACAGAATTTTGAAATTATACTCCATTAATTAAATTATGGTAATTTATGCAAAATTTATTCAAAATAACAAAAAATGCTTCTTCTCCACATTTCTTTGACCGATTTTCATTCTGTTGTTTGATCTGATAGGGCTAGGTGGGGGCTTCAAGATTCTACACAAAATTTGAAATTAATCAATATATGCAAATTTAAAATTAATTATTATGCAAATTTTTTTATATTCATGTTCCTTCGGACATCAAATTTTAATTTTTGACCAGTTAAAAATTGTACCACATGAAATTCGGATATATGATGTTGCGAGATGCCGGATGAGCGCTACGTCATTGACGTTTTCTAGTTTTGTTAACCTCTTCTTCACTTGTTGGTTCTTTGTGGCCATTCTGTGAGTTTCTTTACAGGCTATCTGTTGTATTATGTAGATAAATTTGTTGAATTTATGTAGGCCTATAGCAGGGCTCCACACTAACTTTTTTTTTACTTGCCCTTCGGGCAAGTAAAATCATCACATTTTAAAATTTTACTTGCCCGAAAAAAACAATAAAAATAATAAAAAAATATAATTTCTCACCACGAAGTCTTTTTTAATGGCACTGGAAGGTTTTTTTTTGTGTTTTTTAATTCTGAGAGTGGTATGATTTAGGAATTTAAAGAGTCATGAAATTTTTAACCACAATTCTACACAAATCATCATCAATGAAAAGCACCATTCTCCTTAACACTGAAGAGTGCAACATGTTATAGTTGCTTTCCTGACTTTCGTATGGCAAAAACGTGAGGACACGTTGTTCAACTTAATGCAAACATATATGTTGTTCACTTTCGGTAATATTTTTGGTCATAATTTTCCTAATTTAAGGGGAAGAAATTAATTTTGTTTTCCACTAGAGTCATTTTCATAGTTTCAAAACAGATAGTCCTGCTTTGACAAAAAAGTTGCACCACTGTCCTTATTTATATCGTCTCTCAAGTGTTGTTCTTAAAAATGAAAGTGTGTGCATAACATGTGTGCCACTAACTTACCACTGAACGTTAGCGGCTGCCAACTTTCAGTGGAGCACATCATTCAAGAAAAAGCTTTTATAATTTGGAGAAGAAATCAGTTATTTTCAGTGCAGCACTATAAAATCAGATCACACATAGCCTAAATAACAGCAACATAAAAGAGAAGAAAAATATTCTGGACTTGATCAAAACTTATTTGAAGGCTGACTGCCAAGCTAGTAGCAAACATGGGCTCTCATCTTGACTTTTTGAAACATCGCGTTCAGACTGTCACTTCCAACACTTCAGGCAGCCATCAGGCTGGCTGGGGGAGTCATGGGAGTACTTGACCAGTTCGGTGGGCTAATTTGGAGGTCAAATTCCAGTATGTCTTTTCCACCAGATATTGCCAAAATGATGTTTTCTAGGTAGACGTAAATGTATGAAAACTGAGTAGCAGAGTGTTGAGCAGTTACACAAAACAATATTTTTCATGCACTTTCAAGCTCCGCTGCCGATGTATTGGCATAGAGTCACGGACGGAGCCGACACTTGACAGGCAGCAATTTGTCACACGTACAGTTTGGAGTCAAGGCAGCTCACAGCTCCGATTATCGAGTTTGGATAAAATTACTTACATTTTCCCGTCTGAGGTATTCCAAACCCTCCAAATATGGCCCCTTTTCTTAATATTGATGGTAATTACATTAGTTTTTGACATTTACTTCCGATTCGCATTTGTGTAGTGAACAGTGTTTAGCTTCACACACGCATTTGAATGAATGGGACTACAGATATTTTAGCTCAGTTGTGCACACAACATACCATACTAACATGCAGTCTCGCATTCGCCTGAAATATGAGAGACTACAATCGGCGATTTCACACTAATTTGGCGAACGTGCACGCGAGCAGCATGCAGTACGCACAGCTGCTTGGCCTTGTTATGCGCTTGCTGCACTAGCTGCACTATAGTGCAGCCGCAGCCGCTGGCGTGGCTTGGTCAAGCTGCCACTTTAGTGCAAGGCCCAGCAAGCAATGGACAGGATGGGAGCGGATGTTTTCTCCGATGACCGCTCGCATTCTTTTATCACAAATATGAGCGCAATTACGGAGCTTGCCAGAGCGGAAGGGCTAGCATATTTTTGTTCCCCGAGACAATCAAAATTTTACTTGCCCGATCGGGCAAGTAAATTGTAACATTTTGATATTTTACTTGCCCGACATGACATTTTACTTGCCCCGGGCAAGAGGGCAAGTGCTAGTGTCGAGCCCTGCCTATAGTCTGTGGCTTCCTTTGCAACCTGCTTGTTTGAACCCTCAGTGGATGAGAAAACAAAGGTAATATGGAAAGAAGTAAAGTGTACTGTTACAGCAGCCTTTTACATGTAAATTACCCAAAATAAGAACACTCCAAATTTTGGTGAGTGTGTCTGAATAGTCATGATGAATATGCAAATAAGATCATAAATCATATATGTTATTCAGTTCAGTTGTATGATTTGCCTAGTTATAGATTCTTGAACAAGACGCATACTGTATATTTATTTCAATATATTATGAAATAGCTTATCAAGACAAAGTGGAACAAAATGTGTGTGTGAGTGGGGGAAGGGGGGGGCTAAAGTGGGGGCAGAAGGAGGGGGGGGGATAATTGATCTATTTGTAGTGTTTATCACCCACAAACCTTACAAAAAAATAACTGATTACAAATCGAGTAGGATTAAAATACCAGGTACTGGTACAATTTCTGGGTTTGTTTAGCTTCTATTGTATTTCCAAGCTACATGTATTTAATCTTCCTTCAAGACTACAATTGACCTGTCTATCCTGCGACCTCAAGAGGTATTGGAGTTTGTAGGACATTTGTTTTGTCTTCAGACACGTGGATACTGGTACACGTGGTATACATGTTTATTACAAAATCACTCATGTATAAATGTTATTTGCTAAGACTCAATGGATGACTGAAAATACCTTCATGAATTAAAATTGTCTTTTTTTGCATGTGAAAGACTGCAGGACTGATACAATGTATACATGTACATTTTCAAGACATTTTCACCCATTTGTAACAGGAATAACCCATTAAATCGAGTAAAGTTCAATGGCTACAATTTTACCCAGTTAACATAAGTACACCATAAAATATATTGTCCATTAACAGGGACCTTTGTACCACTACATATTCTAAATATTTGTAAACAATAATGCTGTCAATTACATCATGAAGATTACCACAATTAACTAATTAAATGGGCAAAGTAAATATTTTCTACAATCAGACGTTGATAGATTGCTTTTATGAGCCTGTCACTAACGTAACTAAAATCTGAGTCATGTGGCCAACTCGCCTCAAATCCATTACAAATAAACTTGATGTTGTGGTCTTAAAACCCAAGTTTAATTTTGGAGATTTTTTCATTGAAACTTTATGCCCAAACGTCATATCACACCAATAGCAGATTCTGAATGGCTTTTTAAAAAAAATTATTAATGAAAAATCTCGGGGGGGGGGGGGGAATCCGGAGATTTCGACTATATTTGACATTATAGCATCCAAAGAGTTAATAAGGTGTTAAGGTTATCTGAGTTATACCTCATCAGAAAGAGGAGAGCTGATCTCCCCCCCCCCCCCGAAATTGTTCACAGATTAAAAAAAAACCCGAAAGACATTCAGAATCTGCTTATGGTGTGATATGACCTTTGGGCATAAAGCTTTCAAATAAGAAAAAATTCAAATCAGAGTCTAGCGGTCACTATAATTCCACTAAAACTGAGTTCCTAGCTCCTATATTTTGCTAAAGGTTTTCAGATTGCATTTTCTTCCAAATGCCATTGTATTTACACAATGTTAATTTTTAGGCATGCAAAAGAGATGCCCTGCCTTTAAGTATGCACCAATGGCAACATTGCATGCTCTTCTTGCAAAGATATATGCACATGTTTGTTGTAAATCCCTGCAAGGCACTTGGTTAAGCATATGGAAAATGAAGGGTCGATGCGCATCATACAGTTTTTCTCTCACAAGTGTGATCAGCATCACGAATCCGGCGCCAGTAGCTAGCATCTTCTAAGGTCGCTGTTGAATGGTCTAGTGTTGGCTATGGGAACCAGATGGGTCCTTACTGTTAACTCAATGGGATTTTCAGAATTTCAGAGGCAATGGGTTAACTAAGTCTGGAAAGTGTAAAGGATTAATGAATTGACCCCTTGTTTATTATGTTTACAATCTGTTTGTTTGTTTTGTAATTTACCTGACTGCATTTTATAGAATTTCAATTTACTGCAGCAAAGAGGATCAGGATGGAATTCAGGAAAAAAAACAGTAGGAGCTGTTTTGGATAGCATTAGCCCTTTGGAACCTAAAATGCACTTTGACCTTGGGCCTGTGTAATGAAGCTATTTGTAAAGTTACACATGATTTTACGAATGACTGGAATATGGCAAGCCAAATGTGATTCTCAAACTATTGAAATCACATCTGCTAATGTTCAAATATGCAAACATAGATAAACATTCTTAACCTGATGGAGACTGAGTACGTGTTAACTCGTTTTGGGGTCTATGGAAAATGCGTATTATAGTGAAATCAAATTGTCTTCAACGGGTAAGCATATCAATGCAAACTGTACTTTTGGGCAAAATCTAATTAACATTAATTATACTTTCTTTAGTTTCTTAACATTACACAAAAACTTGTTGGCAGTTTACTTGGCACTTCATATTCGAGTCATTTGTAAAATCATGCATAACTTTACAAACAGCTTTATAAAACAGGCCCCATGAATAATTTGCTAATCCTTTTGTATTCAGTTAGTTAGTCCATCGATTTCTAGAAAAGAAAATTTAACATCACTCAACAACATAAACGTTATACAGTTCACAAAGCAGAAACTAATGTATATACTGAGTATTTTGCAGCAGTTTTATTTTCACAATTGTCACTACACAAACACAAAAATAAACTCTTGCAAATTTCCTGCCTGGAAGCAAAATCTGCTGGGATGTACTTGGCAATATTATTATTAAGTATTTATAACACCTTTGGTTTGCAATTCATTCTTTGTAATTGTCCCATTGTAGAAAACAGCCAAGAAATATCACTGGGTTACTATCACTTTAGAAGCAAATTGAACATACTGAACAAAATTACTGTGAACGTACTAGCAAAGATGTACCCATTGTGGTAATTAAGTGAGACTTTCTTGCATAATCATCTTACAAGTATTATTTTCTGGATTCTCCAAACGCTCAAACCAGCTGCACAGCTGTGCCTTCATGGGTTAGCATCCCAGTCTAACCTCAAACGTTGAACGAGCGATCATTCACGTAAATAGCAGAAGCGTCAATTCGAAGAAGAAAAAATGTAATTAAGAGTTGCTGTCAGCCGTCGTTTTGTTCTCATTTGTCTGGAAGACGGCGAAGAATGATGACGCGGAGTTGGCCGACACGTGGAAATGATATTGACCTTCAGGAATGGTGAGCCGTCACTCACAAGAACCACCATGTGACTCCTGATTGCTCAAACGTGTGAATCGTACCGTAGTCCTTTGGTGTGATTGCTTTTTCATATGCCGTGTATCAGTCTCTCGCAAATTAAAATTTGCTCTTTTCGAGATGGACAAGGAGATTGCAAACGTGAGTGACTATAGAAAGGGACTGGCTTGGCTATTTTGATGGTCGAACAAGGCAGTATTCTTACATGTAAATTACAGAGGGCAAGTGACTCCCCAGTGATTGCAGAGTTTTGTAATTATGAATGGGTACTTCAGTAGAGTGTAGAGGATCCTGTGCATGTAAAGTGGTTGTTGGAACATTTGGTGGTGGTGGTGGTGGTGGGTGGGGTGGAATCCACTACAGGATTGTATCCAAAATGATTTTAGAGGGATTGTACAAAACTGGAGTTAGTAGATTTAAATAGATGAGAAAATGAAGAAAAAATGATTTCCATCCGGGTTTGTTTACAAATTGAAAACTGAATGGTTAAAGGGTTTAAATGAAAGATTAATTTAAACTATGTAGTCAACCACTTTCCCACTTTCTGGGAAAAATTTTTAGGTTGATGTTACTTAAAATTGAAAACAAAAAATCAAAATACTGATTAAAATGTACCTTAAGTCAGATTTAAATATTGAAGTTTGGTTATTTTGTTTGTTTTAAAATGATTAAATATGCCCCCATTAGTGTTTAGTTTGGGTAATTTCTGAAAAAATATTTTGTTTGATGTTTTTTTAGATAGACATACATCAGCTGTTAACCCTGAAAATTACATGATCTGAAACCTTTCCATTTTTGAGAAATAAATGAAAACTAAAAGTGATACGGGATGGGCCAATATTTTGTCATAGCAAATGTCATGTACAAAATGATATTTGCTTGCTGATAATTTGAAAATCACACATTTTTAACATTTTTCTGTAGGTTTTGGGTTTGTTTTCTAATCTGAAGTCTAATAAGAAAATACAATAATCTTTTATTTTCAAGACTGGTCAAAACAAAACTAGAGCTCCTCAGCTCTTCTCAAACTTAGTCTGAAGTTAGACAATAGTTTACAGTAACCCACGTGAGAAATACCAATCAGTAAATGAGTGTATATTTTATGAAACAAATGAAAATGTAAATCATGTTACCTCTTGATCAATGGAAATTTAACTAACATTGCGCCTTGTTTGAATTAAACTGGCTCTGAGTCTGTACTGTAAACAGGTTAATGACATGATTGGGAACACTTGAAAATGCCTCAAGAACCAAATGAGTGGAAACATATACCAACTATACACCAGCTGGAGTGGATCTCCCAGCTAGAAGGATTTGTCTCTAATTTGTTTACTTAAAGTGATAGGCTAACATTGTGGAGCTTCAATTTAAAAAATTGTCAAATTTTGATATCTGAACGACATAGTAGTGTTCATATGGACAAATAAACACCCTAGAATAAAAACGTTTGGAAAGTTACTCTGCCAATGGCAAGTTATGCATGAATAAACAAATAAAACTCCGGGCAAGTTTAAATAGCGTAGGTGTACACACAGTAAATCTATGGGAGAAAATGGGCAGGTGAATCCGATCAACTTACGATTTTCACTTTTTTAAAGCACTAAATAATCATTTTGAAATACAATTTTTTCAGGGCGTCATTTTGAGACCTTATCAAAGACAATGGTAGCATGGGGAATCATATAGCTCAGATTTTTTTAACTGTGGTAAATGTTAGCCAATACCTTTAAGGAGAATCAAGCATGAACACTAATTCTATCGAGGCACGATAAAAATATGCCCCATAGACAGCCACACAGCAGGTTTGCCAGCCACGAGGGATATTGACATTAGTTGTTTTAGAATGAGTCAACGTTTGACTCCAAGATTTTCACAGGAGAATCCTTGCATAGTTTACTTGATTCTAGAGTAGTTTCAGCCCAAGTTGAGGACTACCCACAATCATGTCATTTACCTTTAAGAGCTGTGATTTCTCTCTTAGCTGCAAATGACAGTCATGGCAAAGGCAATGGGTGAGGTATGTTTCTCTTATTACAGTTTGTCTGTTAAAGGCATTGTATAACAATATTTCCAATTAAAAAATGTGAGCTACAAGATTTCCATTGCTACTGTGTCTTTGATAAGGTATAAAAATGAAGCCCCTAAAAAATTCCACTTCAAAACGATCATTAAGTGCTTTTAAAAAGTGAATATCATTGAGAATTCCAGTTTCCCCCATAGACTGCAGTGTTGCAGAATTTCCATCAGCCGAGAATAATTCATGTGCCAAATTTTATCTGTATACTGTACAAGTGACAGCATAACTATCTGAACTTTTGTGTTTTAGGGTGTTTATTTGTCCATTTTAACGCTGTCAGAGTATGTCAGACAGCAAAGTTTGACAATTTTTTAAACAGGTCCTCCACAATGTTATATAGTGACTTTAAACTCATAATGGACCTATTTCTTCCTGATTTCATTGCTGTTGGCTTGCAAATGAGCGAGCATGTACTACCTTTAAGACTGGTGATATTTGCACTATACATTGTAACAAGATAGATCCATGTATGAATTACTGGTATACTATTGCAATGAGTCATATTTATATAATGGAATTGAATGAAGAGTGTGGCCTATCATTTGAATGAGGGATGTCTAATGTCTGCAGAGCCATATACACACCCATTTGTACAGTACACACAGGAATATACAGAGGCTGTGGGCAATTTCACTCCCTAAAATGATCCATCTGTTAGGGGGCAACGTAATTCAATAAATTGAATACTGAATTTACAAAACAGCCCTCAGTCATTTTCAACCGTAAGAAAAGTAACCTGGAGGGGGAGAAATTATTCCATCGATGGAACTGTACATAATTTGAAAGTGTCTCTCTCACCCCCCCCCATGCACATGCACATGCACACACACACACACACACACACACACACACACACACACACAACTACAACACACACACACACACACACCACACACACAGACACACAGACACACAGACACACAGACACACACACACACACACACACACACACACAACACACACACACACACACACACACACACACACACACACACACACACCACACTGTATTGGGAACCTTTATATTCATGCCTATAATTATTCTAGGGTATTTTTTACCCCAACAATGAATAAAACCATCTAGCCTTCTAATTGTGGTCATATGCCATGTACACAAGTACATACACATATTGTGCAAGTGTACTGTTGTAATATACAGTACACACTTTTCTTCAAACAACATGTACATGTATGCATCTTGGATAAACCTACATGTACATATGTGGTTTAATTTATTTTTTGGATTATCCCAAGTGACTGTGTGTAAGAGCTCTCAATTATAGATACCAAGTAGGGAAAACACAGTACATTGTCAGCTGAGGACATTTTGATCCATTGTCGGTTTGATCACAGTACAGTTATTTTTTCTGCAGTTTATTGCATTCATTCATTGAATGACTCTTTACAGCAGTAGAATTCTGCAGCTCTTTTTGAGTATGAAATGTTGTTTAATAATAGTAGTATCACCTCCAATCCTGTGCCAGAAATTTGGTGTAAACATGTCAATTAATAGGTCATAAAAACTTCTACTCAAAAGATACCATTTCCTTATTTCTGTACCCTTTCATGCTTGTAAGTATTGGATTAAAGATTGTGTAGGAATTCAACTATTCAGGTGTTCTTTAGATCATTGATAAATCTGTGAGGTAAATTGGAAACGAGCGAGTAGTTTCCATTATTCTTAAATCCTCGAATGAGGTGACCCTTAAAATTGGCAGGAGAATTAGATAGACGGAAATACACATGCACACAGTTACATATGCTCAAGTTTGGGTTAGACTGAAACTACACATTTTATCACTGAAAGTGACACCAGATATGTGTTTATTAGAAGGATAAACAGTTTGTGGTATGACATTTACACACTTTAGTGTAGTCTAGATTTTTAATGCCATGCATGTACAGCCTACAGGTCATGCATATCGGTGATCACTCATGAGTACATACATGTACATGAATGTTATTGCACTATTGACTGCTCCACTCTGAGATGCATGCAGTGTACCTAGGTGAGTTTTGCACTTTGTGATTAAACAATGTTTAAAGGGACATTGTAATTATAAATAAGATGTAATGCATTCTCTCACAATGCTGTCAATGCACCTCCATTTGTATATTACCATATTTAATTAGTTATACTGCTATTATCTGATATGTATTGTAATGCATGTAGGTAAAGTTTTTTTAAGGCTAATTGGTTAAGGATTAAAGCAAGAATTGAAAACGTGTGTTTTCAGATTTTTATGTGGGTACCTTTCAGGACTCTCAACTTTACTGATATCTGTACATGACTTTCAATTCAATGGAAATTTAGTTTCGAAAAAAGGAGTCGATATGAAGTACCCCCCCCCTCCCCCCCCCAAAAAAACGATAAAGGACAGAAACATGATAATTACACAAATTCAGCACTGGCATTGTTAGCATGTAAATTACTCAGCAAGCATTTTGTTTTCAGTGTGTGTACCGTAAACGTCTAGAATAGTTCTGGTGTTGAAAAGAACACAGAAGTTTAAAGATTTGTCAGGGAATGAAGACTAGAATACCACTTTTCTCGGATGGCCTACAATGGATGATGTCATTTTGCAATCTACATGAGATAGCATATGTCTTGTGTGTGTGTGTGTCTCTCTCTATCCGGGTCTCGCTGGAATTCTGTGGTTTACATTGTACCCTTGAGCTTTATTCATACTACAGACAGGTGGATATTGGGAATTCTTTATGTTTTTTGTGTAGGTACAGTATGTCTATTGACATTGTTATTGTGTTTGCACATGTCCAGTGCACTATATGCTTATTTATACATGTATGTTTGTGTTTATAAGGTTTTGTTTGTCTGTGTATTTATGTGTGTCTGTATGTGTATGCCTGTGTATGTATGCATATGTTTGTATGTGTGTGTATGTGTGTGCATGTGCGTGCATGTGTGTGTGTGACTGTGTGTATGTGTGTGTGTGTGTGTGTGTGTGTGTGTGTGTGTGTGTGTGTGTGTGTGTGTGTGTGTGTGTGTGTGTGTGTGTGTGTGTGTGTGTAAGGTTATGTGACAAACATACTTACATGTTCACCTGTGTAGTAAAGATAGTTAGAATGAATACATGGCAGGGTATAAATGTTCCATTGCATATCAAATTAAATTGTAATTTGAAAATGCACAAACTGAAAAATCAGCCTTAGGCCCGATTTACACCAAAAGGCCGGCCCGAGGCCAGCCTAAATTGGGGGCCCGAGGCCCGCAATTTTGTGCATTTACACCAAATAATAGGCCGGCCTAAAGGCCCCCTTTCCAAAAGTCGCCGCATTGTGTCTCCCTATCATTAGATGTAAAAGAAAGCAGAATTTTTCTCGTGCACGACATCAATATGCACGTTGCACTTATAGTCCCTTGTAAGAGAGTCGATTAAAAAAATGTTGGAATGAGACTCTGAAGTAAACAGTTTTTTTTTTTTCATATCGTGTAATGTTGATGTTGATACAACATAATGAAGGTCGTAACTGTATGAAGAAAAAAGGATGTACGGAATATAATAGTTCATTTTGTTGTCTTTTTTTTTCTCAAATTTACGATGGTTGGTTTGATTGGTTTGATTCACGGTTTACCTGCACGCTATATACACCGGAAGTATACGGTCCGGGCATTGTTTGGGGATTAAGTATTACGTAAAAGCGCCGCATCGCGTGGTAAATTGGGGGCCCGAGGCCTCCTTTCCATTTACACCGAATATAGGCCAGCCCGAGGCCGGCCTCGGGCCGGCCCGAGACTACCTCCAGAGGTGGTCCCAAATCGGGGAGGGCCTCGGGCCTCCTTTGCATTTACACCAAGCTTTAGGCGGCTCGGGCCGGCCCGAGGCCGGCCTAAAAGCTTGGTGTTAAATCGGGTCTTATCAGTGTTTTTGTGCTGTGTGTGTATGAATGTTTTTGTGTATGGATGTGTGGGTGTCTATGTGTGCATTTCTGCATGTTTTATTTATTTATATGTAGCTTATTTTCTAGAAATTGTTTGGACAAAACTTATGCTGTAGTTTACAGCTAACAGGATAATACATTGCGACTGTGACCCATACATAAACCAAAGTAAACTTAAGTTCCTGTATTTAAAGGCAAGGTTCACCCTGACATTAAGTTGGTTTAATTAAAGCAGAACAATGAGAGAAACATATTAGTGACAGTTTGGCGAAAATCCACCTAAGAATAACAGAGTTATGAAGTTTCAAAGTTTAATATTTGTGACGTCACATGCGAGCAACTCCCCATATGTCGTGATATAAATTCCATAAAAGTGTCGTTTTCTCAGAAATTTGAAAATGATTTTACCTACGCATTCAATATATTATCAGAAACATTATTCCACACATGCAACTATGAAAAGACCCCATTCAATTATCATGAACTATTAAACAATTGCAATTTATTGAATTTATATTACATGACATATGGGGAGCTGCTCGCATGTGACGTCACAAATTTAAAACTTTGAAACTTCATAACTCAGTTATTCTTTGATGGATTTTCGCCAAACTTTCATTAATATGTCTCTCTCATTATTTTGCTTTGATTACAGCCAACTTGATGTCAGGGTGAACCTTGCCTTTAAGCATGAATACTATTGCGCACACACACATGCATAACCATGCCAACAATTCACAGACGTCTTTGAATTACAGGTGTACTGCCCTGATTAAAATACTAGTACCATGAAGGCTATCCACTCTAATTACATGCTTCTTGACGGAAGTGTATAATACTATGTGTGTATGCCCATGCACTTGTACTGCGTTACGTGTTTATAAACATGTGGAGGTGTGAACATATGTCTATGTGTATGAGTGTACAGTTTATGTATGCAGTAAATGTATGAGTGCATACCCATGGGTTGTGTTAGTATTCTGCATTGTTATTCTCGTGCAATAATTTAATGGTTCAGTTTTTGAAAAGTATAATTATTATTAGTATTATTAATTATCCAAGTGAGTGGTGTGGTTTCCATTCTCTCTGTGTGTGATCATGGCTAGCTGCTTGCCTTGCTTGTAGAAGGTTGGCTGATTTTAATCACCCTATTGGACTGTTTATGAATGAAAACGTCTTCAATATTTTAATGATTGTATGTAGAATCAGCTTCAGATTTCCATTTCATACACAAGTGAAATGAACATTCCATGGTTTGGGATTTATTTTACATCTCCTACTTTTTACAGGAATAGTCAACCTCGCAACACTAATTGCGTCCTGCCAAGTATTTGAACTACATGTATTCTAATAATTCAAATACATTTCCCTTCGAATATTTGAATGTCAAAATTGATATTCGTCCCAGGCCTAATGATGATCATTACAATTACAGCTGGTTCTATGTATGAAGCAGAGCTGTGGACATACATTTTGTAAGTGGCGTGTAACTCTCTTGATACTAAACTGTCATGTAAATAGACTGATGTAACATGTTGGTAGGGTACTGAAAGGGTTGGGGGGGGGGGCAACAACCTGTGGTAATTTGCCTTATTCTGTGTACATGTAGATAGAGGCAGGAATTAACCCAAGGTCATGTAAAGGCCATGGCCTTTGGTGCCACTCTCTCTAGCCTTGGTGCTCTTCGTACAACACTTACCCTGATGTCAAGTTGATTTTTATAAAAGCAGAAAAGTAAGATAAACGTATGAATGAACGTTTGGCAAAAATCCACCAAAGAATAACAGAGTTATGAAGTTTTAAAGTTTCAATTTTGTGACGTCAGATGCGAGCAGCTCCCCATAATGTCATGTAATATAAATTCCAAAAATTGCCATTTTTTAATGGTTTATGATAATTGAATATTTTTTTTCTTCATAGAAGCATATGAAATAATGTTTCTGATATTATATTGAATGCACAGGTAATCATTTTCAAGTTTCTGAGAAAACGGCACTTTTATGAAGTTTATATCACATGACATATGGGGAGCTTCTCGCATGTGACGTCACAAATTTAAAACTTTGAAACCTTATAATTCTGTTATTTTTTGGTTGATTTTCGCCAAACCTTCATTAATATGTTTCTCTCATTGTTCTGCTTTTATCAAAACCAACTTGATGTCAGGGTGAACCTTGCCTTTAAAGGGCACAATAAAAGTGCCCTTCCTATATGTTGGCCTTGGTGCACTTCCTAATTTTTTTGTCCATTAATTCTTTCCATAATCTTTCTAAATTGTGACATAAATAAATAAATGTTACATCACTATGAGAGAAAATGCAAAGCTGCGAATGTTTAGTGTCTGACTGTCTAGTGCCATTTTTTGTTAGGCCTTGATGCCCTCAATGGCTCAAGAATGCCAGCCCTTTTTCTGAACTTGCCCTTTTTGAAAAAAAAATCCATTCTTCATTCAGTTTCTGTTTCCTGCCCTGGTAGATTTTTACATGTATATTTGTGTACATAGTTCTGTTTTTTCATATGTCCAGTAGAAGGACTTAAATACTGTTTATCTAAAGTGTATGTAAATGTTATGTCATTCTATGCTAGATGTTATCAGTGAGTAACTGTCTTAAATTTCTTGCAATAAATAAACAAAGTAATTAGGATGGACTCTGAGGTCTCTGATGGAGAATTAAAAAAGAAACATGTGCAAGAGACAAATTATACAAATAGTAATGACTTTGTACTGAGTTATGACAGCCATTAGCTCTCTCTGATGGGTGATTTGATGTTGAGTTAACCTGTTTTCATACTATCTGACAAATTAGTTGACCTTTTGAGATGGCAAATAAACTGAAACTACCTTGGTCATAAAGGGAGAGATATAATGACATCAGTGTTTGCAGGCCAGAGATAGCAACTGTATGACATACCGTCATAGACTAAAGAGTGTCTAGTTTCTGTTTCAGAATGTACATGTATGATAGTAAGTTTGCAGATACTTTGCTTTGCTCATCCCTCTTGTGTACAGATTTAATGTAAATGATATCTTGACTGGTGGGTGAAAAAAGGGAAATCCCCCATTTGGTCAAAACATGCAGGTCACTGTAACAACCAAATCTAACTTTACCTGTAGACGCAACAATGAAAAACAAGTTTATAAAATGACAGGAAGTTGAGCTCTGAAATAAATGTTTCTGCATGATATGAATCAAAATATGTTTGTGTATCAGAAAACTGCTTGTTGTATAGTCAACTGGAAGCATAGATATGCAGTTTTCTGGTTTTTAATTAAGAATATCCTTGAAATTAAGTGATTTCTATGCATAGTACCAGTGTCTAGATACAGTTGTGTAAATAAATCAAGAGGCCAGCTATAAATATCGAAGAAGGTTTACATTTAAAAGGTTTTCATTGTCATCGTGTTGCAAAAAAGAGGTCACCAGTTTCACCAAGAAAGGATTTTTATTTATGCAAACAGAAAATAGAGGAGTAGAAAGATTCAGTTAAAATCTGAGATAGAAATGGGTAAAACAAAATTAAAGGAAGTGTGAAAGAAGTAAGTGGTATTACAAGCAGGCTTCAAATACATAGTTTTGGTCAATCAGACAAAATTTTCATTCGATCTTATTATGGTATTTTCATGACAGACATCAGAGAACAAAATCATACCTACCCAAAATTATTTGGAAGGACTTATTACCATTTTTAACCAAATAGTATGTACATGTACATGTAGATATCACTCTCATGTACATGTACAAAATGTGGGGCCCGACATTTTGAAGTTTCTTTCGCTTGACATTTTATGTGTCACAGCTAATTGTCTGCAGTTAAACATTGCCAATTTAAGTGGGTATTAATGAATTTGAGTTTGTGATGCAAATAATGAGACCATGTTTGTGGTTGATATAGTGATCATGTTGAAGTACATGTTGATTGTACATCCGAGATAGCTGGGAACACTTGTATGTTTGCATAATCAGATGAAATATATATCATAAGGTTGCATCAATGGCCATTATCTTTTTGGTTTATCGAAAAAATACATTTAATGGCCTAAACTTTGCAATGCAAGAAGCCTCTTGAATGTTCAAATTCCTCTTTAGCTACAGTCTTCTGCGATTCAGGCACAGTATTCATCTCTGTTGGATGTGTCTTGTGAAACCACAGAGATTAAAATGTTCTCAGCCTTCCTTACAGACTCCCGCTGTGATGGCAGACATGGCTATTCTAATGAAAATTGAAAAAATAAGACCACTTCGTTTCGAACCCCTCCTTGGCAAATTGCTCAGCAGAGTGAAATCAAGCACATTGGAAATGTTCTCAGTCTTCAGCTCACACCCTGAGTGAACTATTGTATGTCACCACGTTGATGAGTTGTGTTCTCTACTTTCTGCCTTGGACCCATACTGAGAGAGGTGTTTAAATTTTGCCGGGATTGCAGATATTAATGACGTACATGTATCTCCATTGAAATTTAAGACGCTCCATCAATTACAGGCATGAGAACATCAGCTGGCATTGCATAATCATCTCTATTATGCGTCTTCTGTTGCCTTTGAGATGTGGGGCTTCTATTGTTTTCATTGTAAGCTGTAAAGTGAAAAATTTCATTGTACCATGAAGCTATTTTCCATCATCTTCTCACAGTTCGTGGAATTTTATCCAGGTTGTCTTCTGTTCATAGATTGATGCATGTCCTTAATTGGGGTTCTGTACAAAAGCGTGTGGATTTGAGCATCCTTGTGTATTCTCCTGTAAGCCATCCACTGGCTTTGGGATAATCCGCCATGGCTGCCGGGGTGGTGAAATGTACGCTTGCTCGGACCATTCCGTGAATGTTTGCGCGTGTGAATCACAAGTGACTGCTTGAGATGTGTGCCGATGCTTTTAAAGTGGCACTGTATAATTTATTCACCTGGACTGACCTAATTGAGTGGTAGATTGCATAGGAGCATGGAGTGCAGGGACCTACATGTACTTGCAGTGCATTGCACTTTCAAGCTCTTAGTCCCATCTGTATTTTATGGTGTAGGTTATGTAGGTAAAACACAGGGTAATAGAAGCATTTTTGTTTGTTTAGTTTTCTCAGGTAAGGTGACCTATTCATTTCCTCCACTCGTAAACAGCTGCATACATGTTGACAAGAAATGGTTATTATTCACATTTCAATTGAATATACTAATTTGTAATTTATTCATTGTTTTTCCTTTCTGGTATCTTAAGTCATAGCTTTTTGTAGCTTTCTTTAGTCAAGCAATAATGTCGTTAAAAA
This sequence comes from Eucidaris tribuloides, assembly GCA_001188425.1. Classification (NCBI taxonomy): domain Eukaryota; kingdom Metazoa; phylum Echinodermata; class Echinoidea; order Cidaroida; family Cidaridae; genus Eucidaris; species Eucidaris tribuloides. The sequence goes on along the minus strand of JZLH01S0105739.1, from coordinate 3,786 downwards.
TAGTCGTCAGAGTGAGACCACACTAAAATGAAGGTTTCATTTGTTCATTGAGATCAATTCAAGACCAATATTGTCAGAAAAAAAGTGTGTGTAACTTTCTCTAGTCAAGCATTGGTGATCGTCAAGTAATGATGTCGCTAAAAAAAGTCTCAGATTAAAGACCACACTAAAATAAGAGTTTCATTTGTTCAATTGAGATCAAGACCAACATTGAGAGGGAAAAAAAAATGGTGTGTACAGGTACATGCGAGATACCTTTGGCTGTGGTCTTGATGGAGATTACATGTATCTGATTTATCAAAATCTAGTGGTGTCCAATGGGTTAAGTTTTGCAGTGGGTCTACTGTATGTGCAGTGAATGGAATGTCCATAACCTCTACTTTATGACTACTATCTAGTATCTTTATTATGTATACACTTTGTGATGAGTGAATAGGACAGTGCTGTGTACCATAGTATTTATTTTGATATTGACTGTAAATAAAGGTGACAGTAATGACCAATTATTTTAAGGCATTTGAACTACACAGTTGCCACAATATTTACAACTGTGAGAGGTCAGTTACTGAGTAAAGAGATGAAGGGGATTTTCATGCCACTGGGGTTTTTCAGGAATTTTTATCAATTGACTTCAGGTTGTCGGTCTAAAATTCATATTGTAAACCTACAAGTGTTCTTAGTAATACTGAACACTGCATTTTTGCACAATTAGCAATCACGTCTATTTTCATAGCAGTCATTTTAATATTCAGCTTTTGATGGATATGTATGTTTTTAATATTCACAAGTACAGTATAAATGAATGTTTAAAAGATACCTTTAACAATTTAATTACAGTAATACATTTGCATTGCTCATGCTCACCATAGGGCCTAAAAAAAATATTGTATTGGCGTAACCCGTCCAACCCTAAAAATATCCCCCACCCTACGTTTTTTTATTCTTTCTTTGTATTGCTATCAATAGTATCAATATCGCATATCGTGCTGACTTTGCGATTGAATTGAAAACCTGGAAGTGTTGCGGACAGAACAGCGATTTTCCCACCGTATGCGCGCTTACAACGCACTTCGTGCGCTTCTGTTTGGAGCCTCGCTGTAGCTATAGCCTCTAGCCGCGCTAACTACATGTAGATAGCGATGATCAAGCTGTTAAACTCAATATGGCGTCTTCCACAGTAAGAGTAACGGGCACACTTGGGCCAAAAATGATCTTTAGTGTCCTCAACTTTGTCTTGAATGGTGTCATTGATGAACTATTGCAAGAAGTAGCGGCTTCCGAATTGGCCGATTGTAGGCTTATAGTTCATAAAGTGAAAGCATTGGGCGCTGATACTAGTGGCCCATAAAAAAGAAAAGACACCGCCCGAACTACCCTTTTTTTCAGTGAGCCGTTACTCCAATACAACAATTTTTTTTTAGGCCTAGTGTTCTTTGCCATTCTGTAGAGAAGAATACAGCTTTAATACCACTACACTGTAAGAAACCAAATGATACATGTATGTGCTGGTAATACTGGTCTCAAACATGTTATGTCAGTTGTAGTAATGGTCTCCTTGTGGTAAATTGAGGAGGGGGGACGAAACGGGGGAAATGGGTTTCCAGAAATACTTGAAATTACGCTGTGATGATTGTTACAGGCAGAGGCATCCATCCAAGACAAAACAGATGTTGCTAAGCACCCACGCAGCACTAGTGCATCCAGTTCGTCACACAGCTACATGTAGATGCTATAGTCCCGCTGATTGATTGATTAATGTTGTAGATGTTCAATGGAAAATCCATTCTTAAAGTTACTTTCCCCCATATACATGTACTGTATATGTACAATACAGAGAGACATTTCACCTTATTGTGCACCAATGCTATTAAATGGACTCACAAAAAGGGGGCGGGGTACATGCCTTTTTGCTCTCCAAGACTTGCAGATTGTATTTTGCTATACATGTATATACCCAAAAGTTATGTGTATTCAACAACAACAACAACAACAGAGCACAAGTTGAATTTTATAAAAGTGGACATATACTGTATGTACATGTATTTAATATGCAACCCTGAATGTGAAGATGCCTGAAAGTTCACAGATGTTGCCAGCTCTTGTGATAGAATTTGGTAGAATTCAGTTAATCACAATGCAAAAATGGTAGGGGTGGGGAAAGTCCCGTATGTAACGAAACTAAACAATTGTTTGTTGCCTATTCATTTTTATTTGCCGTAATGTTGTGAAGATGACGCTGAGTGGTCAGAACAGAAAATTCATATATATCTGCATACAGAATTGATTTGCAAATGGGATAGACGGCTTCACAAGTTGGAGATGATGTATCATGTACATGTTAAAAAAAGTTGAAATATTATGCTGAATCAAAATTTTTATTTCAAAATTGAATGAGTAGACAGACAACCATTTGATTTTCCTTTACATCATGAGTAAACAAGTTCAACAAAATGGCATGTGTACACGATGACTGTTCAATTCACACCTTAGTGTCGAAGTGGCTGTATATGAGTTCAAACTGGACTCATAAATGTAACTGTCACGCAATTCACCGGCGATGCACGTTTTATTATATTTATGTGGTCACTTGATACACTAGCGACAAAAATACTTTTCCGTCTCATGTACACGTATGCTCAGATATCGCTCAATGACGAAATGCCATTTGCCTGTGACGGCATAATCCGGCGAACAAACCTTCCTCGTAAAAGATATAGCATTGCATACCAATCTGCACTGACAACTAACTGCAGCTTGCTTTGTGGAATGGCCTGCTGTTTGTCAGTGTCTTGTATATCGGAACTGGATTAATAACAAGAACTGACACTAATGCGACCAGCGTGAAAGAGTTCATGGTGTCGGTGCACTTTATTGTTGGAAAATGAAATGCGATGCTGGAGGATTGTATGTCGGGGTCGCCAAATTATTTCTTAGTCAACTGGTGAATACTATAGACTGGCGGGCCACACAAATATCATACCAGCGGGTATGTCACTTATGGGTCCATGAATGGTCGTAACAATGTTTTTCTGAAATCGTATATCGGTCTGGTTTTCGGTAGTTGAAGAGTGTTGCCACAGTGGTGTATTTCTACCCAGGTGTTTTTTCTTATCTTCTACACAATTCTGTGTTTCTGTAAGTATGTGACTTCAAATGTTTGACTCATCATCATTTTGATAAAACTTGTTTTACTATTTTCTATCAAACTTGGTACATATCTGTTTGCATTCAGTGCAGGTTCCTCAATATTGTTACATGCATCTCATCCATTTTTATCATTGAACTTTTTGCAGGTTTCATACTTCCAGTGTTCATGCTTTTGTTTGTATGGGATAATGTTTTTAATCAAACTAATTTGTCAAATATGTATTGAAATACCTATTTGGCTGGTAGCCAAACACTTGAGTATCTGGTTTCACACACTAATCTTTATACAGTAAAGTCCATACCCGCTACTTTGCTTACCAAGTTGAAAAGTACAGTGCCAGTGTATGTTACCTTATACAATGTGAAATGTGTACAGGCACAATTGGCTTGTGAGGGGGCAGAGACATCAGAAAGGTCATAACTTTTATCTAAATGGAAAAATTTACATAATGTTGATGATAAAATGCCTGAAGGACCAAAAACTGGAAATGTTTGCAGACCTGTGTGTATAAATTGTGATTAACATAAAGTGGTAATTTTAGCTCATCCGGCCCGAAGGGCCCGATGAGCTTATGCCATGGCGTGGCGTCCGTCGTCCGTCCTTCCGTCCTTCCATCCTTCCGTCCGTCCTTCCGTCTG
>JZLH01S0105734.1:21272-39013 GCA_001188425.1 Eucidaris tribuloides | reverse complement strand
TTTTTTTCTTCCCGTCTTTCTTTGTTACTTTTTCTTCCGTTACGTTTTTATGTTTTAATGTTCATTCCATACTTCTTCTTTTTTAGAAAATTTCTACCATGTCTACTTCCATGTTCAATTATAAAAGGAACAACCAGAATAATCGTCAGAGAACCCACCATTCTCGGTCCTTATTTATGTGTAGAAGATCTGTGTTAAAAACTATGTTTGAACGCAGTCTGCATGTTTGAACGCCCTATACAGTGTGTCTCCAAAAAAAATGTGCAATTGAAAACCACACAAAAAAATGTGCAATTGAAAACCGAGGGCCTGATGCTATTGACTGTAGTAAAAGTGGCACATTTTGATTTTACCTTTTCGTTGGTAACTGAACATATCTCAGGATTAAAACAAGCAAACTGAACAAAACAAACGGTATTTAAAAGGTAAGACTATGCCCTTGATGGTGATGTAAGCATGACGTCACAAAAATGTTTTTCTCATTACCAAAGAGGGCGCTCTTGACTTGCACAATTATTTTTGAGACACAATACATGCCGCAAAATTGCAGTTTGTACATGTACAACAATAATGATTTTTATGTAAAATCAAATTAGTTGCTGGTCTCGGGCTGGTCTCGGCCAAAAAATCCGAGACAAGGTTGCGAGAGCCCAAGACCAAAGACCTAGAGGGTATCGAGAGCGCCGAGAGAGCCGAGATCCAAGGAAAGAGCATGCTGGTGCTTGAGACTGGTCTGGCGAGACAAGTACCAGTCTCACTCGAGACCTCCAACACTGGCAACAGGTGCATCATTTACCATAACTTCCCAGAAACCACTTTAGTACATACATGAAACATTGATTTTTTTCACATCCCCATAAAAAAATATATATGCATACAACACAAAGAGATAGCTTGTGCGATATTGTCTGTTCTTGTTTGTGTAGCATTGAAATGATGAGAAATAGGCTGTCAGGTGATGTGTCCCCTTTGACTGCTGCAATTAATAGTTTCTCAGATGATTAATTCACATTATAGACATCATTGTGGGAGCCCCATTTAAAAATTGTCAAACTTTGCTATCTGACATATCTGACAATGTTTGAATGGACAAATAAACACCGTAGAACACAACAGTTGTGATGTCATTCGTAAAATATGTACCTGGATAAAAATCGGCACATGAATTATTGTCAGCTGACAGAAACTCTGCAACACAGCAGTCTATTAGGGAAAACTGGAATTGTCACTCAAGGATTTTTACTTTTTAAAAGCACATAATGATCATTTTGAGCTGTAATTTTTTTAGGGCTTCATTGTTAGACCTTATCAGAGACACAAGTAGCAAGGGGAATTATGTAGTTCAGATTATTCAAAGGTGAGTGACATGATTGGGAACACTTGAAAATGCCTCAAGAACTAAATGAGTTGAAATATATACCAACTATACACCAGCTGGAGTGGATCTCCCAGCTGGAAGGATTGGTCTCTAATTGTTTACTTAAGGAGAATCAAGCGTGAACATTAATTCTTTTAAGGCACAATAAAAATAGGACCCATTGAGAGCCACACAGCAGGTTTGCCTGCCACAATAGATATTGGCACTAGTTATTTTAAAGTGAGTCAACATTTGACTACAAGATTTTCACAAGAGAATCCCTACAAAGTTTACTTGATTCTAGAGTAGTTTCAGCCCAAGTTGAGGACTACCCCCAATCATGTCATTTACCTCTAAACTGGAAACATTGTTATATGATATTGATATATATCCATCATTTGAAGTTTTGTATTCTTGAGTTGGTTTATTTGTCCACTTCCTTCATAATGTAAATGTAATTCCATGCATGTGCTAACCTGTCAGTATTTTGTTTATATACTCTGGAGCATAAATTTGATGAGCAAATGCTGTTAGGCAGGGCTCCACACTAACCGTTTTTCCACTTGCCCTTTGGACAAGCGAAATTATCAATTTCAGATTTTCACTTGCCCGAATGAAAAATTAACTTGCCCCAAAATAAACTATAATCAATAACATTAACAAAGATTTCTCACTAATTTTAATCAGTAAAGCTTTTTATACATTGGACTTTGTTATTTTGATTCTGGGGTGATTTATGAATTTCAAAAGTCATAAAATGAATAAAATAATGAAATTTAGTAGTTAACCGAACACCAAATTTTAGACATATGTAATTAATTGGTGAGATTTCTATTGTTTGGACATGGTTTGTTCATTTCATGATCAAAATTTTAATTGCCCAACTGGGCAAGTAAATTTTAACATTTTGAATTTTACTTGCCCGATATGAAATTTTACTTGCCCCGGGCAAGTGCTAGTGTCGAGCCCTGTGTTAGGTGACTTGTTCACTTCCCAACCCCAACCCCCCAAAAGTGTATATTCCATTTGGTTCCATTAACGATGATGGCCCCTTTGTTGTTGTTGTTCATATTGTGATCATCTTGTCATTTTGTTGTTGACAACAGGTAGGACTGGGACTGCTGTTTGCACCTGGTTACTTGAAAGTGATTCTTTCCAGACAGCACAGGTAAGGTGTACTGTGAAGGATCAGAACAAAAAACTCCCACACCATGAATAACAACACAATAGTGATAGTGCAAATAACAATAACAATGGCAATAGTTGTAATAGTAACATTACAATAACAGTGATAATGGCAATAGCTGTAATAATAACAATTATATCAATAACAATATTGACCAACTTAGTAAAGAGAATAGTTTGTATTACAGAAAGCATGAGGGTTGATATTTTTAATGCAATTCCTGCAAAGCCAAGTTTGATGTTTGAACAAAACTGGCAGATTTACCATTGACAGAAAAAAACATGTTTTTGATTAAAAATTATACATCCATGGATTAGTACTCCTAGAGTTGCCCCACATTTTTACCAATATGTTTGACTCTGTGAAAAACTGATTACTGTGTAGATATGGGAGTTGAATATTAGTTAAAGTTAAAGGTCAAAATGTCATTGTAGTTGTACTTTTTTGTTAATGGAAGATTCTGAGAAAAATACCTTACAGTATCTGTATCAAAACATGATACACAGCAGTATGCTCATGTACAATTCATCGATCAGATTTAATCAAGAATTGGTCAAACTCCCCATACATCATGTTATTTGAAAATTCATTACCTGATAATCCATGGGCTCAATGGTTGGAAGGTTTGTGTGATTGATAGGATGCATGGAAAATGCAGTGAAGGCATATCAAGACATAATTGTCCTCTTCCTTATTATCACATTTAGTTCTTTTTTCAAGACAGTCACAACTCACAGCACACAAGTAAACAAGTGTTGCAGTTGAAGATTGTATACTCTCACTTGTGTTTGATATTTCAGGAGAGCTTAGAATACTTTGGCAGTAGAAGAACTGACTTGGATGAAGGTGATAAATTCCAAGGAGTACAGACACCAAGCCAGGTATGTGGTTTTGTCTACTTCATCTGTCTATAGACCAATTTCATAATGTATGCAGATTTTATACCCTTTTTGACAACTGTTACTCTTGACAACCTAATAGCTTGCCTGAGGCTTGACCGATGTAGCAACAACTAAGTTGCATTTTAAAATTTTTAACGTGTTCATAGACACAGATGAAAGAAATATCTCATCACTAGGCTTGGGTAAGATAACATACATAATGTTAGGAAACAGTCCTGTATTGAGTATTATGATTGTTCTGAAAAAGCAAGCAAAGTACAAACCTGAATATACAATTTTGAAATAAGTGATGTGAGGCTACTTCATTAGATACTCAAATAAAGGTAAAAAAATACCCAGTATTATGGTTTTATCTGAAACATTCAGTGAATTGACTAATTGTATTTTTAGCAGTATGGGATTTGGAAAGTAATTTTCACGCGACATATTTAACCGTATGTTAACTGGGGGGGGGGGGGAGGTCAATGCCGCTGCACAAAAGTTTTTGACTGCGTCGCTTGCTGACTTTTTACTTTCAAGTCTTGCGCATCTTTTTAGACCATTTTCGCGAAAATCGGTCATACCGTTAGGATGCTGCGCGACTATTCATACAAGTGTACATGTCAACCCCAAAATTGCTCAAAAACGTGATTTCGTGTACAAAACCAATGGAAATTGTGTTTTCAGCCAAAAATCATAAATGTATGATTATTTTTGCTTTTACGGGTTGAAGTGAATTAATTTTATGCTTTTTATGATTGCAAAAGTGTCCCCAACAAATTTCATCAAAAAAACAATAGAAAACAAAAGGTTGAAAAAACAAAGAAATACATAAGAAATTCACAAAACAATAAAATACATAAGAAATTAATTCCAATTCGGCAATTTTTGTTGTAGATAATTGTGAGAAATGTCGGAATGAATATTTTCACTAAAAATTAGTATTCTACTAGCTATTGTAAATGAGTTATAGGCGAAAACATAATTTTATGCACTTATTTGCATAATTAATTACTTAAAAAATAGAAAAATAATTTTTTTGAAAATTTTACTATACAATTGTGTAGTTTACATACGGCTCTATGTGCATGCAAATTTTTGCGGCGATCGCACGATCGGCGGCTGAGATCTGAAGGGGGGGGTCAAATTGACACCCCCCCCCCCCCCCAGTAAAAACCTGGTCTGAAATAGCCCAGTTAAAATAGGGTTAAAGTACTGTATATCTTGGCATAAAATTCAAAGTTCCAAGTTTCAAAATTCCCAGTAGTTTATTCCAATAATTGTTGTAACCTGGCTGGTGTTTGTTGTGTAATTGTTCTAGTATTATGTTGTTGATGAAGAACCACCTTTTACAAAAGATAATATCTATATGAAAAAGTAAACTTATTAACCAGTTGTCACACAATATTTTGTTTTCTACATCATGTGACAACTAGTTAAGTTTACTCTCTCATCATTCTTGTCATGATGATCAACATTTTTCGTACGGTATAATTTTCAGTAGTGGATATATAATTTTTCTATAAAAACAGACTGAATCATCTCTGTCTGATCTATAGATGTCTGGTGCAATTCTGTACATGGAGTTTGGGATGAAAGTGTTAGTGCATTTCATTCCATATATGTGGAGAAATGTTTATTGCATCTCAGTTACAAGAAGTCATAGCCCACTCAACCTTTTGGAATGCCATCTCCATTGATTGCACTGAAATAATACAACCTCATTCCCTTCTTCCTGTTTCACAGAGTCGATATGTACACTACTTTGAGGAGATCAAATACAAGTATGGTGGAGTGATACCAGAATCAAAAGACCTTGTCATCCAGAACATCAGAATAAAAAATCTACAAGGTAAGTATGTTTGTGATCATTTGTTTTGATTCCATGACATTTGCTCCAGCGACAGTTGCTCTGATGATTATTTCATGCACTTGCCCTGACCTCAACCCTAACCCTAACTCGAACACTAACCCTGACAGTATTCTGAGCTGAAAACCGAATGGTAACCCTACCCCTAATTCTTTGTCTTCTGAGATATTGTCACCAAAGCAACTGTCGCAGGAGCAAATGTTGGGTCACCTTTGTTTTGTTGTGAATAACATTTATCATGCAATAAACTTTCATGATATGTAAGGCATTAGCTTGTATGCAAAAACAATATAAAGTAATATCACAATATTGGTCATTTTGCAACTTTAATGTACTTCAATAAATTAATTCAATTGAGTAATTATTATTTATAAATTTATTCAATAAGTTATTGATTTATTTACATTTCAATTTACATATTAACAGATTTATTTATTTATTTCACTAAATAAAATAGTTCTTGTCAAAGTGCTTTTACATTAAAGTAACTGTACCAATGCCACCACAACAACAATTATTGATATTTCCCCAGGGCTAGATGTTAGTATTTTTTTTAATTAGCAAGTCCGGCTGGTAACATTGAAGAGTTACCTGCCTGTAATAAAATTCAACTGCCCAGATATAACATAGACTCATCATCTACAAATCAACTTTTTACCTGCTCTACGCCAAAATCACCCACCATTGGCCGGCTTGCGGGTGCTAATGCCCAACCCTGCATTCTCCCCCCCCCCCCAATGTTCACCCCAATACCCAGTCCTTTCAAAAGAAATTTCTTTTTTTTTGTAAGTTGATTCCTTTGATTGTATAATATTGTTAATATTTCATCTTTCCTTTGTTTATAGGATTTGGCAAAGGGGATGGCCGTGATCTGTACTTTGAAGTGATTTGCAGCAATAAGAAAATCTTTGATTGCAGATTTGAAAATGCTCTCAATTGTCAGGTAGGAAACAATAAAAGACCCCAAATGTGCCCAAATTGAACCTTACAGTAGATTGCTTTGATTGATTCTATTTTTAATGCCTCGCACAAGAACATGCTCATCATCGTGCATGAATGAGCGCTATGATTGAGGTGATATTTTTCCCTTTTCCTGATAATGGTGTATACGACAGTCAAAACTTGCGAGCGGTGTTTTAATTGGGTTTACTTCATCCATCCTAGACAAATCATACACCATTTTAAAGCTCCCGAGTCTCTTCTTTAAAGCCCAAGTATAGTTTGGTAAATGACAAAAGATGAAATTCTCTGCTAGTATAGTTTTTAGATAGACCTATATGATCTCTCAATGCCATGAAAATTGCTTGCTCTGAAACTCTTCCATTTAAAAAAAAAAAAACTACTCAAAATGTAAAATGTCAAAGGAGGGGGGGGGTGTACCCCAACATTTCTTATAGGGATGAACATATCGCTACTATTTCTTTCCAATAATTTAAATATCACACTAGAATACTTTGTGAAAGACTGATAAAAAGTTGTTTGATTGACCATAACTCTACCTGGAATTTAAGACTGTATGAAAAAATTAATATCTAGTTTTTCCAACTTATGGTGCATTTTATAGTGACAGGTCACATTTATACAAACACTGAAATCATTGACTTCCATTTAACAAAGACTCGGGATCAGGGATGTAGTCGAGGCCGGCAGTTCCGAGTCATGAGGCCGCTGGAAAAATATTGTTCCCATAGACTTTGTACACGTGACTCGGTCCAAGGCCAAGGCCGGCAAAATCCGGCCTCGAGGCTGGCCTCGACTACATCCCTGCTCGGGATACATGTATACAGCATAGAAAGTTAAGGTTATATCTTAAGTAGTAAGTATATTTTATACTGAAATGAGGAAACGATGACGGTTCCAGTCTAGAATTTGTCTCATAAAATGTTAGCACATTGTGAGGTCTTGAGTTAGGAAGCACTGTATGCATGAATACATTTTTATCTTAATCTCTTTTAAAAGAGATAGGCACCAGATGAGGCTTGTATTCTAGAGCTTACATGGCATGGTGGAAAGGGAAAACAAAAGGCATTGTATAACAATGTTACCAGTTTAAAAAATCTGAGCTACACGATTCCCCATGCTACCAGTGTCTCTGATACGGTCTAAAAATGAAGCCCTGAAAAAATTGCAGTTTAAAATGATCGTTAAGTGCTTTGAAAAAGTGAAAATCATTGAAAGACCATTCCAGTTTTCCCACATAGACTGCTGTGTTGCAGAATTTCCTATCGGCTGAGATAAAATTAATGTGCCAATTTGTATCTGCACATATTTTACTAGTGACAGCATAACCTGTCTCCCTAGATTTTCTTTGTGATTAAGGGTGTTATTTTGTCCATTCAAACACTGTCAGATATGTCAGATAGCAAAGTTCAACAATTTTTTAAACGGGTCTTCCACAGTGTTATATAGTTTGTTTAAACAGTGCTGAACTTTTTACGTTTGGTAAATTATGTGTTTATTTGCATAAATTTGCTTTTGGCAGATAATCTACGATCACACCTCAGACTGTGTCTCAGCACGCATCAGTAACTGTCCTGTTCTACATGGAGATGTCAAGATAAGGTTCAAGTCAACTTGTAGGGTAAGTGTTAGTTCCTAGTCTGCAATTGAAGTAATTCTTTGGGGACTATGGGCTTCTGCAGAAGCCTAGAAAATAGTAAAAACTTTTCAGTCAAACTTACAATTAATGCTTAAGCTTATTTTGTGGTTCTCCTTTCTAAGAAATCGGATTAGGCTGATTGCAGGTTTATTTTGATTGGCATACATTTGTAAATGATATCATTTTGTATTAGCTTTTGAGTTTCATTCTCCTTTAAAGGAACAGAACATACATTGATCACTGCACAAAATCAGAAATTGAAATCGTTATAACTTTCCTTGTAAGTGTTCATTTTTTTTTGTAACATATGTATCAAAATGTAACTTGTAAAATATCCTTTCCAATACTGTAATAATCTGAATTTTGAAATCTACCACCAAGTGTCTGGTTTTGATAGATGAAGTCACAATTAGTATCCATGCTTCTGTATGACATGTGAACCAAATGTCAATTGCATGTTTGCTGTCAGGATAAAAAAGAAAAGAAAATTGATCTTTGCTGACGGGATTGGTAAAAGAACCTGAATCCATGGGTTACGTGGTGTGCAGAAATTCATTATTAGGACCAAAGGATGTCAGAGTCCATGGACAGAAGGAAAGGGTTTTATGTAACATTGCCTCGTTTAAGAAGTCTTCTTACGTATCACTCATTTCCAAATTTTGTGAAATATATTCTATTTGGTCACAGTCTTAGGGCCACCGCACACTACACGATCAGCTACAATCTGATTTTGGCAATAAATCACAGAAACATTTAATATGGGAATTTTAACAAATAAAACTTATTTGATTCGGGTTCTGAACGATAATATGAATACTTAAATGGGATTTTGGTGCACTTTCAGCTTTGAACCTGGAGTAAGGGCCAAATTATTTCAAATCGTAGACAATTGTAGGACTTCTTTCATGTCACTACAATTTGGAGCCAATTTTACTTAGCTTGAAAGGAGCCATATTTTTAGTTTTACTATCTGTTTGACTATTCAGAACCTTAACAAACAATTTGTGATGCCTTGAAATGTTTATGTCAACCGCTATTCCATTTTCTTCCAAAATTGGATTGTAGACCAATTACATTGTGGGCAGTGGCCCTTAGTTGAAAACTCCTATCTAGTGCAGTCCAGTTGCGTGGTTGACTGGGATGACAGATTATTATTTCCTTCACAAATGTTGCAGCCAGTTCCGCATCAGCCTAGTAAACCCCACACGGATATCAAATTGAACAGCTGTTTTTCATTTAATTCCACGTCAAGCCAAACTGCCTTTTGTTTGCTGTAAACACAAATATAGGACTCTTATTGGCTAAAATTTGGCTGCTATGTTCAGCTCAAGGTTTTGTATTGACGTAAAATGTCTATGGATATGTAAACCTCATTGCCATAAACCTGTCTTTGCAGCTGCTTATTAATCTCAATGGCTGTGGATGTGGAGACAGAGATCAAATCTCAGGGTAGTGCTCTCAGGTTAAGGAACTATTTTCAACCTGTTGCCTCAGAGATTCTGTAATTCCCATAAAGTTAGTAGTAGTAAGTGTATGTACCCATACAATTGAGCCTGAGAGGGTTAGTAAGCTTAAAGTTCTTATTTCTTATTTTCTTTTTTTGCCATATACCAATAATAATGAAAAATCAAATAAAAATAATAAATAATAGATAAATAAACAAATAAATAAATAATTAACAATTATGAAAAAGACAATAGATTTGAATCATGCAAAAATGGAAAATATGTTTAACAACATTACAGGTCAAATTGAGATGTTGTTTTTTCAGAAGTTTTTGAAAATAGCTGTCCATGGAAATTTTGTTGGAAGTAAATGGAATTTTATCAATGCTATTTCGTAAATATAAAAATTATAAAAAATGACATAAAAGGTTTTCATTCCATTCCATATCAACAATTTTTCAACAAAACTGTTGATCTTGCTTTTTTGTATATAAATAGTAATATTTAAGTACAGTAAGTTGCTTATGTAAACATGGCTGGTCTTTGAATTTTCTTCTATGTTGTAAATAAATTGAAACCAAAATATTAAATGGTGTGTTACGCCAGCGAAAGGACATTTTTAATGCACACTAGTCAACAAAAGATGTGGACATATTATAATAATATTATGAACACAACTAAATGATTGAAAAATTTCTATTTTGCATCCTTCCAGAAAGTGCCAGTGGACTATGACAACTGTGCTTTCTTCTTCTGGTTTCACACAGCCTTCATTACAGATAACAGGTGAAAATCTGAAATGGATAATTTTTGTTATCTTGACCATCACTAACTCCATTGTTTTCCCATACAACCATCATATAAAATTGAATGAAAATTGATGCAGAGCAGGTTTTGCTGTGTATCTTTGTATTATCAAATTAATGATAACTTGGATCAAATGCTTGATCTAGATCTTTTTAATGATTCAGAAAATGAGTGACCCGACAGGATTCGAACCAGAAACCTAATGATATCTGGTCAGCGGCACAACCACCAGGCTATGCTGGGTAACGGCAATGCTACAGTTTACTTGGTTACAAATACCTGAGAATCGTTCCTTACACCTGAGCTCATTAATATTTAATAAGCCCCCAGTAGGAACAAAATGAATGAAAGGTTTGCAGAGAGATTTTATTTATCATTAATTTGATAATACAGAGGTGAACAGCAAACTTGCTCTGAATCATAAAATCTCTTTGCGAACATTTCATTCATTGAATGAAAACTGGAATATTTTGTATTATGACAAGTTTGAATTGCTTATAACTTGATTAATGTATTATTTCTATAATGAATTAATGAATTAATTTAGTTTTATTTATCTGAGCAAGATTTGAATTGTTAAATGAAAGAGAAAGTTGGCACATCTTTCAGGGGAAGGCCAATTGTCCACATTTTGTAGTATACAGGAAAGTTTTCCTAATGTTCTCTTGTAAAGAGAAACAATTGATTTTGGTTAGGAACTAATAAACATTACAGCTGCTTGTTCAGTTTGTGTTAGTAGTAGTAGTAGTAATCCTGGTTTTAAATCCGGTTTAGTCCCCGACTACGGGGGTGGCCGGATTTACTTCGCACTCAGAGAAATCACCCTCACCCCCTCCCTCCACTTTACTCTATTCGGCGCATCCTCCTCCCTCAACCCAACCCTCCTACTCTCCTCCACCACTTGCTTCTTCCATGTCTTCTTCGGTCGCCCCCTTCCCCTCTGACCAGCCACCTCAAACTCAAGCGCCCTTCTCAAAACATGATCAACATCCCTCCTCAACACATGTCCATACCAACGTACTCCGTTCGCCTTCGCCATCTGATCCACCATCTCTTCCAAACCCAACTTCTGCATCAAAACCTCAGTCTTCTTCCTGTCCATCAACTTCACACCACACATTGCTCTCATCATTGCTCTCTCAGTCCTTCTCAGAATCTCCATCTCGTTTTCACTCAAACACCACGTTTCGCTCTCATACAATATCGCCGATCTCACGCAACTCCTATAAAATAATCCTTTCATCTTCAGAGGAAACCTTTTCCCATATAACAACTCTCCGCATTCCCTAAACTTCACCCATCCAAATCTTGCCCTCGCTGTCATAGCTGCCCTGCACCCTCCACTCACACTCACCCTATCCCCCAAGTATGAAAACCTCTTTCACCATTTCCACCTCGTCACACAACTCTTCAACATGTTCCACCATCTCTCCTGGTCCTTTTTCACATTTTCCACTACACAAAACTCTCTTGCCAACCTCGGGGTCACTCTCTTCATCTTTGTGCATCTCCCATGAATTTGAGAAAGCATAAAACTGTAGTTATGTTTATTTTTCTGATTACTCATTTCTGTTTGCTGCTGCAAGGTTATGTACAATCAGCATTTTATAGAAAAAATGTACACAATAATAATAATTTTCTTTTTGAAATCTCTGTGTGAAAGAATCACATTATTTTCTAATTATGGAACCAAACAGTTTGAATTTGTCGCACAACAATAATAACCAGATCATGACACCAAGATATCTGATCACCTGTTGGTTAGAACAAAGACACATCTCTTCATTTCTTTTTGAAAGCAAGTGAATTTTCATGTTTTTCATTCTGTATTTTATTCCTCTAGGTTCTTTTTGCCCCGAGATGAGCTGGACAATCCACATAAATCCAAGTTCAGGAAGATCTACAAGGATGGATTTAGTGTCGAGGTTCAATTCAAAGAAGCGACAGAGAGCATCGCGTAAGATGGCCAAAAATCCTCCGAGGTAAAAGATGTACCAGTCAGTGTTTGATGTGTAGGGTACAACAGTCAAAGAGACCACTAGTTAAAGCTCATAAATATCTACACTCAAGACTTCAAACTTGTATGTACATCAATGTAGTGAATATACTGAGAAATTCCATGAACTGCACAGAAATCAAAAGACTGGAGGATCTTGAAAGTTCAACAGCACTGGGGCAGCGCTGTAAGTGTGATGTGATTTTAGTTTGTAAACTTTAATAAATAATACTACACCACACTGTTTTGTCATATGAATGTATTTATTCAAAAGATATTTAGATTGTGTATATAACATTCAAATAGTATTCAAAGTCAAAGGCATTAATGTGAGGAAATTTCTAACTTTAAAAGATATACCTAAAATTTTAGAAATTAGATATTATGAATAAAAGATGTTGATTGTGAAAATGTGTAGTGGAAAAGATTTACATTTTGTCGTGTTTCAAAGTATGTAAACTACACTGAATATTTTGTACTTATGAAAATGATTCTAAAGAGAAAGACAGTATATTGCCAACAATCTTACCAGTGACAGAATTTGTAATATTGTAACAAGTGTTGTAATATAACATGTATTTCTTTATACTTAAACTGTATAGTATACCAACAATTTGTCTAGATTTGATACATTGACATTTTTGTAAACCACGGGCATATCAAATCACTTTAATAATCATACATTGATATCAACAAACATACAACTTAACTGTCATTTTGTTTGTGTGATATACATGTAATGTCATCTGCAAGTTTTTACTTATTTTTACTACAAGTTGTGTTTAAATTGCAAATAATTAAATCTATAGAAAATATTTTAATAATGAATTTCTTATGTGTGATATTTACTTTTGTACATAAATTATGAATAAATTTCTTTGTGAAAAAAGGGTATATTGCCAAAATTCTCACCAGTGATAAGTATTAATAATCATGGCATTACTTACCATATTTTACTGAACATCTGCTTGATTTAGATTTCATTTGGCTTAGTGTAAGAATAATTCCCCAAATTTGTGCATTTTATTTTCTACCACAATGATGAAGGCAACAATTTATATGTGATTTTTTTTTAGATGTCATTATTTTTTTATTTTGTATGAAAAATGTTATATATTTACTGAGCTTTAGTTCTTGTGTACAGAATGGATGCAAGGCCTCTGTGAACTTTTTAACACTCGGTTTGGTCTGATTTTCCAGGAAGAATGTGTAAATTCTTGAGCAAGAGTTATGTAAGTAGATCATATGTATGGATCATGCACAGTAAGAAACAAAAAAATTGAGAAATATATTCAGTTATAATATGGAGAGATCCTGGAAAAATATGCATTTCAAATGAAAACAATACATCCTTTATGAATATTCAGATTCTTAAAGAAAATGATACTAGGTAAATTTATCTAAGTTTCGATTAACATTGCTTGTTAAGCTATTTTTAGCATCTGTACACTAGAACTATATGTATAGTATATAAAAACACCAAGTTATCAGGTCAACTACATCAACCATTTCCATGTTTTAACCCATCATAAAAACAGAACACTATTTTATAGTAACCTAGATAAAGATTATTCAGCTGATTGCTATTGTTGTTTAAAAACAAAGCAAACAAAACCACAAACTAGCCAGATGTCACAAGAGAGGGTTTTAAGACAGTTTTGGTTATTTTCAGTAATCACTGGAAACCCAGATATCTCTTTCAAGTTCAAAACTCTATATCCATCCTGCTCCTATGGATCCTTGGTGGCTATCTCCTATCCCCTAGCCGTAGGCTACGTGGCTGCACAAAGCAGTTTGCCTACAGTGGGGGGTTAGTTCATGCATTAAAGGGGAATGAAACCCAGACATGTACTTGCATTCAGCGAATAGATAAAAATAAGAGAAAGAAAATAGTGAAAGTTTGGACAAATTTGACTGAACTGTTCAAGAGTTATACATGTTCAAAGTCTACATAATCCTTATGTATAGAGGATTCTTAAATTGGCAACACTACCACTTTTTGAGATGAAAGTGTGGAGAACTCCCCATTGGTTTTGTACACAAATTTTCACAAATTTACATTTTTTCTGAAATGTTAGTTGTGAAGGCAATCAAATTCTTCCAGGAAACTTGTACAAATCATTTTTGCTGGGACATGTACAACAAGCAAGAGGCAATCAGATATTTCATAGAAAATGAGAATAAGTGAAAATTTGTGTACAAAGCCAATAGGGAGTTCTCCACACTTTTATCTGAAAAAGTGGCAGAGTTGCCAATTTAAGAATCCTCCATAACAATGATTAAATAAACTTTGAACATTCATAATTCTTAAACAGTTCAACCAAATTTGCTCAAACTTTCACTGTTGTATTTCTTTTATTGTTCTGCATTCTCTGAGTTTAGGAAGATGTGTGGGTTTCATTCTGCTTTAACTTCCTTACGTCATCTAGCCAACCGAACGTAGGGCTAGAGGCAGTAGGTACCACTTTTAGAATAGTCTTACATGATATATTCTATTTTAAATGCAGCTGTAGGATGGTATGATTATGGTGATTACATTTTTATGAATGAATTGGAGTTAGTTACCAATATTCAGTAATCATTTTAGTCGTTTGCCACTATATAATATTTTCAGAGATAGGATAATAATATTGGTGAAAATGACCTTTGTGCTTTATAATGCATGTCAGAAAAGAATATACAACAATTTGTTATAGATGTCAGAAAAGAAAATACTACAATCTGTTGGAGATGATATCATAATATGAATTTTGCTACCTCATTCACAGATCATGTGCATTAATGCCAATACTCAAGCATCATACTTATCATTCTACAAGTTGAGACTCGTGTCTATTTCTGCAGTTATTTTGATCTCTAGCAATATGGCAATATGTTTCAAATTTTATTTGTTTATATTACCAAAAGAATAACTGTGAAGAAAAATGTTTATTTATGTGTTTATAAAGAAGTATACATATAATGCTGTGCGTATATAAATAATATGCTACTGTCACTTGTTTTTGGTAATTCTTTGCTGCAAATCGTCAGAAACTAGTTATGCAAAATTTATGAAAAGTTTATGTATGCCTAAAATTACTTGCAAAAATTATATATGCTAATTCACCTTAAGAATGTAGAATAAGATGTCTTGTTTATTTCAAATGTGCAATAATAATTATTATAATGACCTTGAATACCAAACTAATGATTTTAATAAAGACATTAGATAGTAAAGTTGTTTTTTTGCTTTTAAATAGTTTGATATCGATTTGATGTTATAAATTTAGGAGACACTGTATTTTGAAGTAGTCTCATATTGCTAAACAAATTCTGTTATGAAATGAAAAATGTATGCATATATTTCACAGATGCTAGATTTGTGAAGTTTTGTTCGATTTGATGTTAGAAAAACTATATTTGTAAATACTTAAAATTAGAGAAAACGTGTTTCAGTTAATATATTTATTGTATTTTCATGTGCACTCTATGCATGATTTATAGATTGCTTTGTATATTGCAACTTAATTGAAAAAAAATGGAACTGTACGAATGAAAGCTTATCTGATAAACTTTACAGACTGAATATTCATTTTAACAGTTAGGATATATGGTTAATAATAGTAAGTAATAATAATAGTAATAATAAATGATAATTAATCAATAATGATCAATAAAATAATGATAATAATAATAATGATAATAATAATAATGATAATAATTAATGATGATAATAATAACTAGTAATAATAATAGTAATAATAATGATAATTCATAATAAAATGATGATTATGATGATTAATAATAATAACTGTTATTACCCAGGGTAGCCACTTCAGTCAAATAGACTGATTTTGCCAGCTGGCTCCCTGCATAACATAGCTTGTTATTACTACCCTTCTCTGTTCAGAATGCTGAGCAGCTTGGCTAGAAAGGCAGAAGGTACCATTTTAAAAGTCTTGGTAATATCTTGGCCAGGGCTTCCAAACACCGCGACCTTCCACATGTGAGGCGGACGCTCTAACCAATACGCCATCAGCCGCGTTAGGTACCTTTTAACCATCAGTATGCGTATTAAGAATATTGAGCAGAAATAATTTTTATATACCACAATGCACAGTCCGAGAACCAAGGTGCGACACGAGGTAAAATTACCAATTTCTTCTTCTTGTATTCATTGGTGACTGATGTATGCGCCAGGTGGGAAAAACATTTTTACTTTTATTTCATATATTACTAGATCTATCATCATGATAAAAACACCTTCTACCTTCAAAATAATCTAAAATTATGTAATTTAAGTTTTCAATAATTTTCCCATGTCAAGATAAAACATTATTTTCAACAGAGAGAAAAATGCAAATTATATTTGCCATCTTTAACCTTTTGCGTACTTGTATTTAGCTAACGTCATCAGTTAGTAATGCACGCATCTTAGGAAGCATATAGCTAGGGTGCGACAGCTTTGTATGCCTAAACCATGTTACAAAAGTACATTCCATTAATAAAGACAGTGAAAATCTATGACCTGCCGGCAAGGGTTATGCAAATTCTTATATGAAAAGTGATGTGTGAACATAAGTTTAATACACCTATCAATGTTTGTGTCGAATATCAGGGTAAATGCTTCAAAAGATACAAATGAACATCTATATTCATGAAATGTTATCTCAAAAACGTAAAGCGCAAGTTTAGTTTATGTCAGAGTCGGATCTTTCTGCTGAGGTATAATTCAGATTACCTTAACCCTTTATTAATGCTTTGGATGCCATACTGTAAAATATAGTCAAAAATCTCGGGCCCCCATACCCCCCCCCCCCACCCCGAGATTTGTCATTAATTAATTTTAAAAAAAAGACATTCTGAATCTGTTATCGGTGTGATATGACGTTTGGGCATAAAGCTCTCAAATTAAAAAAAAATTCACCAAAACTAAACTTGCGCTTTAACTATCAATATTTTAGATAATACAATGTTTGTTGTATTGTATACATGCATTAACCTTGTTAAAATTTATCATATGCAATTTATACCACACACTCATAATTATAAGAGTGTAAACATGGATATGTGTAACTGTTTAATGATTTTGTTGTGTAGCACCAATGTTGGTCCAATTTTTTTTTTTTTATTGTGATATTGTGAGTGCAAGCAACTACAGACAAAATGATTATTCTCTCAAAAATTAACATAGCTAGCAATATAGCTATTATCGTACTGCTGTATTTCAGTACACTAAGCAATATCATTGATGTATATTATATACATCTATATACATGTATATATGTGTCAAAAGCATTTTTGTGCTAACAATGATTGATTGACTAGAAATACACATTAATCATGGTTTTTAGTTGTAAATATGTTGTTACAAAGTTTGATTATTTCATTTACTGAAAAACAGATTGTATAAACTACAGCAAAAATAGTGTAGATACAGTATATCAATCAAATAATAATCAACATGTACATGTTGTGTACTTTCTAATACAAAGTCAGAATTAACATTTGGGTGGTATCAGGTTGTGGATTTTTGTCCAAATCTTGCATTACTTACAAGTTTGTGCATTAATATGATCACGTGATAAGTTTTAATGAAATGGCAAATAACATGGTGAAAA
>JZLH01S0105728.1:20969-47449 GCA_001188425.1 Eucidaris tribuloides | reverse complement strand
CGTTTGTTGACCTTCCGTTGATGTGGCAAACAACTTGGACACTGCTTTGATGTAAATAACAATTGAAAGTATAATAGCCATTAATAATGATTGATGCATGATGATGATGATACTATAATAATAATAATATAATAATAATAATATATAATAATAATGAATAATAATAATAATCATAATAATAATAATAATAATATATAATAATAAATTAATATTTGTACACAAAATCATGTTTTTGAGCAATTTTTGGGTTGACATGCATGTATAAAAAGTCGCGCAGCGTCGTAACGGTATGTCCAATTTTCGCGAAAATGGTCTCAAAAGATGCGCAAGACTTGAAAGTAAAAAGTCGGCGAGCGACGCGGTGAAAAAATTTTGCACGGCGGCATGGTCGCGAAATTCGTCGGGGGGGGGGGTCAAATTGACCCCCCCTCCAGTTAATATAGGGTTAAAGCTTTATGCCCAAATGTCATATCACACCAATAACAGATTCTGATTGTCTTTTACTCTTTTAAAATTAATTAATGAAAAGAGATTTTCGACTATATCTGAATTATACCTCAGCAGAAAGATCAGACTTGATCTTTCTGCTGAGGTATGACACCTTGTTAACGCTTTGGATGCTATACTGTAAAATATAGTCGAAAATCTCGGGTCCCCCTCCCCCCGAGTATTTTTCATTAATTAATAAAAAAACGAAAGACATTCAGAATCTGTTATTGGTGTGATATGACCTTTGGGCATAAAGCGTTCAAATAAAAAAAAAAATCGCCAAAATTAAACTTGCGCTTTAATTCAAGGTAAATAGCTCAATTCGTTATTCAACAACTCCTGAGAGCGCCACTGCAGTCGGTAAAACGCAGTCACAATTGAAAATGCAAATTGAAATTAACTACTCGATGTAGGATTAAAGAAAACCACGTTTACCCTACAAAAAATATTTCTGGAGTACGTGTTATCATCTCCCCATATAACAGAAATGAAGGTGGTTTAGTTTCCACATTTCCAGTGGTTTTGTCTGTAATGGTTACAAAACCGTAAAGGTAGGAAAAAACATATATGGTTGATACTATTTAGAAAGTAAATAGTCTATTTGCAAAGGTGTGGATCATAAAGTTTGGCACATAGTTTTGGTTAAAGGGATACAGGCGTATCTTCATTTTGCATGCGGCTTTGGTCATGGTGCATGGGGTCTTGTTAGGTTAGAGATTCCAGTGTCTGTGGTTTTAAAATGATACATGTCGCTATAAGTCTCTACCATTTTGCGAGCTTCTGACATCAGTACACATCCTGAATGATATAAATAATCCACATTCTTTACTACTTCATCATGACGTCATATTTTGTTTACTATTTTTCCTCACATTCTTACACCCCCTTTTTGCGATCTATTTTTTTTTCTTCCGTCTAGCCACTCGATACTGGTTCATTTAAAAGAGGCCAGGGCCTCGATGTGAAATCTGGACGCTTCACCGCCTCGCGGACGGCCATCTACCAGCTTTCAGCAAATCTTCACATAGGGCAGCGACTGTCCGAAACGAGAACGAGAGAACTTAAACCCAGGGATAATGTGCGGCTTCTCATTTGCATAAATTCGATGTGTCAGAGACACACGTAAGTCCCATGCATCGCTCTTCTCTTTATCATCTCTCTTGCTTCAAACACTGACCTCAAATTGTAATCATGTTAAATCATAGGTGTACCCAGTAGTTTTCAAAGGGATTTTTTTTCGTAGGCCAAATCATGGCCATTCACGGCCAAACAGCGACACGACAATACCCCCCCCCCCCAAAAAAAAAAAAAAATCTATCAATCAATCAATCAATAAAAAATAAATAAATAAATAAATAAATAAATAAATAAATAAATAAATAAAAAGAATTAAGAAAATAAAAAAAAACCTCCTCACGTCCGCCAAAAACCGGTTTCACGACAAAATCATATCCGTTCGTGATGAAACGGTGAAGCGACAATTCAGCAACAGAAAAAGTTGTCCAATCCCACGTGAATCGGTTCCACAGCCGAGGGAGGGGGGGGGGGGTTGGGTGGGGGAGTTCAGCAAAAAAAAAAAAAAAGGAAAAAGGGGGACAGGTATTTTTCAAAAGGATTGTTGTAAACATCGCCCTCGGTGGGCCTATGTTTTCAGTAATCTTTATTCCTTAACCAACAGCACAAAGAGATGCAGTGCAAGTCGACATACACTCTTTAAAAAAAGGAAGACAAAATGACCCAGAAAATAGTCTGTTGGAGCCAGACCCAGAACATGGTCAGGTTGGTCATGGAATTGGGTCTACAGTGACCCGGAATTAGATCAATGCAACTCCATTCCTGTCAATGATGCCTCAAAGGCAGAGCGTATCGTCCTGTTGGCACGCCGAAAATTAACAAATGATACACTGGTATAGAAGAACATGCAATTCAAGAACATTTAGCAAAGTGATATTTAGAATCATAGCGACCATTGGATTTTGATTTGATTATTGTCTCATTTTGACAAAAATTCGACTATTTCAATAGTCTTCTTTCAGACCCTTACAGTGCATGTGTGTTCATCATGTTTATGATATGTGAAATTTATTTACAATTCATAAATGTGTATTAAATTCAAATTCAAATTAGAGAAATTGTTTCCAAAGATCTGGCTGTCAAACTCATTATATTCTTCAGGAGTAAAATAAGATTGCACTGACTCATGATCGTTTACATCAAAAGGTGACAAAAATTCTGAAATATTTTGCACATCAGTAGCACGTAAAGTATTTAAAATAGTGGTACGATCAGGCATTATTCACATCCAAACACACAAAACACACCACACACACATAGACACACACTGTACAATATGCTCAAGTTATGAGTACTTAAGAAAACTGTAAACCTACATCAGTCAGGGAACCTTTATACGAGTATCACGGAGTCATGTTTACACATTTTGATAAAATCTCATTTCAAATTTTTCAAGTCAGCAAGGCAAGAAATTGACTTTTTTCTTTCCTTGTTCCTAGATTCCTTCACTGACACAAAAATCCTTCCATCAACTGACCAAGCATTCTCAGTCTTGGGGTGTTTGTAGGCCATGTTGAGAAGCTTGGCATTTGCGATGTCAAGTCTTCAATGATGACCTTTCCTTTATATAAATTCATGAACATGACAAATTGTATGCATACGTCTCATGTAGATTATCATTCATAGACCAATATGCTGAAATAATACAAGTGTTTAGTGAGATTCAAAGGGTTCTTACTGACAACATGGAGATAGAAAGAGACCTCCATGCCGACAGTTACTTTTAGGTACACTTTTCAAATTCTACGTAATTACTGATCTTCAGATATCTGTCGTTCATGAATAGCCTATTGTCATAAGTGATGTTTTGTTTTGCTTCTTGAATGGGTGCAAAAGGATTCCGTGCCTTAATTCCGGGTAAAACCCACCCGGATCAAGGTCCGCACTTCACATGACCATAACGTAAGTTCCTAACAGTACCTTTTCGGATCAAGTTTGAATACTTTTTGTGTAGCATGTACAGGTTAATGTGATTGCATGATATCGTCGCTGAATTCACGAAGTGGCACGCGCGACCCAAGATGCGCGAAATCACTTTTCGAGTAAAACGCGAGTAAAGATTTTATCAGTCTTTCAACTGCTTATTACGATTTGTTATGAAGTTAAACTGTATGATTCAAGCACAGATAGAAAGCCAAGACTCTACTCTTGCCTTACATGTCGAATTGTCCTTAAACTAAGTTCAAATTTTAACACAGTAAAGCTTCAAACGCAGGTGTCGTTTTGTAGAAAATGTTGCTTCAGCGTAGGAAGAATCCACGAAGTGGCACTGCGTGTAGAAAACAAGTACGATTTTGCGCGCACGAACCGGGCCCACAAAGCGCTCGGTTGTCGCCGCTGCCGACGCCTTGTCGCGCGCGCAAAGAGAAAAAAAAATCATACGGAACCGCGCCACAAGCCTGCGCACGCGCCGTGAGTTTTATGTACAGAATGAATGGCTCGTTACGGCGCGCGCTCGCTGTGCCTTTTCGTGGATTTTTTTTTTTTTACTGTAAGATTTTCAGGCCTCGTGTCTGTTTGGCACTTTAATTATCTTTTTAATTAGAGAGCATTGCGTTCTAAAATTTTGTGAAATGACAACCAATGGCCAGGAGAATGACAAAACTGGAAATAACTCAATTTGACTTTGCGACGCAAATTTTGGAGGTTTTGTGCCACTTCGTGATTACAGCGACGATATGTTGCAACATCTAGTTAAAAAGCCAGTTGATAATTTCTTGTGAAGCATATGCCTTCATCTATGAATGTGACTGAATTTTCAGTCCACCGATGTCGTTATAATGCAATGCATGTCTAATAGGTTCCATAAATTAAATTTGGCCACGGATAATGTATTTCAGTCACTTGATAAATCTAGTTGTATATTATTATTACCCCAATAAGTTGGAATGTTGATTTTGAGGCAACGTGTGAAAACGCACCGAGTTTCTTTGTCACACATTTTGTATTGTGTTTCTTCTTAAAGTGATAGGCGGACATTGTGGAGCTTCAATTTAAAAAAATTGTCAAATTTTGATATCTGAACTACATTGTAGTGTTCATATCGACAAATAAACACCCTACAATAAAAAAAGTTTGGAAAGTTACACTGCCAAAGGCAAGTTATGCATGAATAAACAATTAAAACTCGGGGCGAGTTTGAATAGCCTAAGTGTACACACAGTAAGTCTATGGGAGAAAATGGGCAGGTGAATCCGATCAACTTACGATTTTCACTTTTTTAAAGCACTAAATAATCATTTTGAAATACAATTTTTTCAGGGCGTCATTTTTAGACCTTAACCTAGACAATGGTAGCATGGGGAATCATGTAGCTCAGATTTTTTAACTGTGGTAACGTGGTAAAGTTACCAATACCTTTAAAATCTGTGTTTTTAGCTCACCTGAGCCAAAGGCTCAAGTGAGCTATTGCGATCGCTTTTTGTCCGTCGTCCGTCGTTCGTCGTGCGTCGTAGCGTCGTGCGTCGTGCGTCGTGCGTCGTGCGTCGTGCGTCGTGCGTCGTGCGTCGTGCGTCGTGCGTCGTGCGTCGTGCGTAAACTTTTATACATTTTCAGCTTCTCCTTCAAAATGATGATTGATTTGGCGCCAAACTTGGTAGGAATATCCTTAGGGGTGGGGATTCAAGGGTCCTCAAATGGTACACCTGCCCCCCTAGGGGCCCAGGGCAGGCCCTAAAGGGCCAAAGTAGGTATAGTTTTCAACATCTTCTTCTCTAGATCCAGAAATAGTTGAGTTAAGCCACTTTTGTGTAGATACTCTATATGTGCTGAATAATGTTCTCACGACAATGCCCAGTGGCCCCGTTGCCCCAAGGGGCAAAGTCTTGGGGGTATGGCCGTTAGGAATAATACTCACCATTCACATCAATGGATTAGACCAAACTTGGTGGAATGATCCTCAGGAGGGAAAGAGTTCGTGAAATGGTACCCCCCGGGGGGGGGGGCAGGGCCCATAAGGGCCCAAACTAGGTAACTTCTAACACAAGCCCATTGTAACCAAACTTGGTGTAGATGCGTAACAGGACCTCAATGTTATTTTGGGGGTCAAAGGTCACATATGTAGGTCAAAGTAAATGAAGTCAAGTTTCTTCTTTGTTGGTATTGGCCTTCTTCTCTAGATCCAGAAATAGTTAGTGCAGCCACTTATTGTAGGATACCTCTATATGTGCTGAATTAATGTTCCTCATGACAATACTCAAGGGGCCCCATTTGGCCGCCCAAGGGGGCAAAAGTTTGGGGGTAGGGCCTATAGGAATAACTCACATTCACATCAATGGATTGAAACCAAACTTGGTGGAATGATCCCTCAGGGATCGAAGAGTGTTCGTGAATGGTACACCAGGCCCCCTGGATGGGCCCAGGGGGCAGGCCCCATAAGGGCCCAAATTAGGTAACTTTCTAACCACAAGCCCATTTGTAACCAAACTTGGATGGTAGATGTGTTAACAGAGACCTCAATGTTATTTGGAGTCAAGGTCACATAAGTAGTCAAAGGTCAAACGTAAGATACTAGGGCGTGCCTTGTTTTTTATAAAAACGGAATGTTAGAATTTAATTTAACTTGACAAATCAGCTATATGGCAAGGGGATGCAAAGTTTTTCAAACTGGTTCATTTGGCTACGTTGGTGCCTAGATATCAGGCTGCCAAGCGGCAAAACTATATGTATAAGTGATGTTTTTTCTATGGTGCCATAGAAGTGTTGCGAACCTCAGTTCGTGCCCCCCGGGGCTCTTGTTTATTTGCACAGCGAACCATTTTTACTCACATTTGATCCAACTTAAGATAAGTGAAGCAGTTTTCCAAACTTCCAAATTTGGGATTCATAGTTTACGTTGTAAAGTTTTTGAAAGGTAAAGCATAGATCATGTAAAATCAGACCGTTGCTCAAGTTGCATTTTGTAAGACTGGTCTGTTTTTCAGACAATGGATGTAGCTTTCACCCACCAATTTTGAATTTGGTACAGTCCAACTGTGGCACATATTTCCAACTGCACCGGTGTGGTTTTTTTTTAACGTTTCAAGCATTGATCAGCAGCTATTCAGTTTTCAGCTTTAAAAACTTCAAATTCAACGAGCAACGCGTAGCAGCATTTACGTCGTTACATTCTGTTTGGAATTTGATTTTATCAGCGCTTGTTTTCGCGAAACCTGACTTTTCAGCCCCAAGGCTTTTGTGAAAGGTGAACTTATTGCGAATTTTGACATTATTAGTGATGATAGGTTATTTGATCGATAAGTTCATTTTGGGTTGTGCAAATCATAGACACTGTCTTTAAATGTTCATGAGCACAAATAACTTGAGTATCGTAAATGAGTTGCTGTCTTCCTAAATGATGTTGTACAAGACGTAAAAATAGGATATGATGCCACATCATAAATTGTTAATTTGGTCCTTATGTCAAAGTAAACTATGATATCCACAAAGCTAGCACAACTTCGTCTTTCCTGAACTCTGAATAGGAAAGAGACAAATCAGAGACAGACTGAGAAAATGAAGAAATGAGTTATATATCTACTCATGTATTTTACTATCAAATGATGATTGCAGTCAGCTACTAGATTTGTTTTAATATAAATCACGTCACATACTTGGTGGAATTTGAAATATTTCAAACATCACTTAAGGGGTTTTATATTGTTTGTCGGAAGAGTTGTCTTTGTCCATGTCCAAAAAAATATGTTGCTTGTTTGTTCAACTTCCCGCCGAATAAACCACAAGAAAACAGAAGTCTTGATGTATTGTATAGATTTTGAAAGGAAACATAATTTTTCATGCACTTTTCATGCAGTTTACCCAAACCGCTACTTGACAATGACCCTTGACCCGACTTGATCGTGTCAATAGCTTTAGTGGCGTTTTATTGATATATCTCCAACACGTACTTAGTGGTGTTTTTACTAGGTCACCCTTTCACACCATTTTGACAACCACCAAATTCCATCGTCAGCGAAAAAAAAGAAATGTTTGGTGTGGTTGAATATATAGAGATATTTCCTCTAAGCCCCGAAGATGGAAATATCATGTCAGTGAGTTCATCGGGGGAGGGGACGGGGTGGGGTGATTCGGGTGGGGATGAGGTAGTGTTCGTGGTGTAAGTGGCAACTGGGTGTGATCCCCTGTAAAATGTTATGCCACATACTGTAAAAGCAAACAACATAATAGACTGATACTTTTTCGTTGCTATGCGCATTAAAGACTAATGACATGATTGGGAACACTTGAAAATGCCTCAAGAACCAAATGAGTTGAAACATACCAACCAGCTGGAGTGCATCTCCCAGCTGGTAGAATATGTCTTTGATTTGTTTATTTAAGGAGAATCAAGCATGAACATACCAGTATTTTATTTCTCTCGAGTCCCTAGAGAAATAAATCCTATAGAAAGCTACACAAAAGATTTGCCTGCCACAAGGGATGTTGACGGTAGTTATTTTAGAATGAGTCAATGTTTGACCATAATATTTTCACAGCAGAATCCTTGCGTAGTGTACTTGATTCTAGATTACTTTTAGCCCAAGTTGAGGACAACCCGAAACTTCGATAACAAGTCAGTAATTGCCCCTCATAAGGGAGGAAATAGGGAGGAGGGTGCTAGCCCCACTACGACGACAAAGTTTGATATGTATCGATAGTTACATTGGTCATTGATCAGGGTGAAAAATTCCCATGATCCCCCGCTGGCTTGACATCCTTCACACAAGTCACTAGCGACCGTCATATTGAAATCATAACAAAAAGTTGCGAGAGTAGTTTTTGAAGGACGCATGCATCCATTTCATCCTATTGATGAGAAGGTGTCGGAGCTCCTCCCTCGCAAATACAGGAATCACGCGGAAACATTTTTTTCAACATAATTCAACAATCGTTGTTGTAAATATTTGCATTAGTAGGCTTGTGTGTGTGTTTGTTTTCATATTGAGGAAACTTACCTATATAACCTTGTGCTTCGCCACGTGCTCATTGAGTGAAGACCCTTGCATAGACACACACACACACACACACACACACACACACACACACACACACACACACACACACACACACACATACACAAACAAACAAACAAACAATACAGATATTTCAGCCATTCGATTTTTTGAGGAGATACAACAGAGGAAACTGACATAATATTTGGAGGTGGACTTGAAAGTTTCGTGTGTTGCGACTGTCTTGGGTAAATAGGAACGTCGTATGAACCAATGTTGTAGTCTAGTATACTCTTCCGAGTACAAGTACTCCCGAGTACAAAGAGACGTCAAGTACTTGATGCTCGAGTACAATTTCCGGATGTTGAGTTCCGAGTATTTTGTAACCCGACTACAAGAAACGTAGTACAGTAGTTCAAGTACTTGGACGTCCGAGTACGAGTACAAATATGAGTACTCTGAGAATGGTAGTGTGAAGAACCCCAAACAACCGTCGCAAGACACGGAAAATCGCCGAACGACAATCCTGCGATGCGTACTTGTTATGCGACATTCCACAAATTTTCTACTCAGAAGATTTCTGCATCAATGTACAGTACTTACTTCTGGTATCACTGTGTCTTGAATTGAGGATTGCTTTCAATATTGACGTTTCTCTTTAAACTTAATACACTCGTATGACTATCGTCGAATGATATTCCTATGACTCTGAGAGCTTCATATAACCTCCAACTGAAACTTTGAACATGTTCAGAACTCTACGACAAGGGTCTGCAACAGCATTTTCGTCGTAAATCGCATGAATTTCGTACGATACACTCTGAACTGCCGTAATATTGTATCCATTTTTCTGTCACAGACTGTATAGCCTACCCTTCGTACGACGAATTGGATAAAGGGGCTTTAAAGGACATTGTTATGATTGGAAGAAGTCATATGCCTCAAGAACCAAATGAGTTCAAACAAGTACCAATATATACACTACGTAGGGTGTAAATCCGGGTTGGAAAGATTTGTCTGTAATTTGTTTACTTGAGGAGAAACAATCACTAATTTACTAGTATTGAATTAATCTCTGGCCCTGAAAAAATGATGCCATAAAAAGCTACACAATAAATTTCACCGTCACACATTTTCTGACAATAATTGTAGAACAAAGAGGAAATGTATGATTATCACAGCAGCAACTTAAACAGTATATTACGGGAGCATTGAGGACTACTTCCAATCTTGTCATGCATTTCCCTTTGAGAATACATGGGTGGAAACAGACAAGTCCATCTGAAGCGTTTTATTCGGGATATATTCACTGTGAGGATGTTGCCAGTGTTAGACAAAGTATGATACAGTTAATGAACTCCTCAAAACCCAGTATTTTAGTCAAAATAGACGCAATGAATACGGCGTGCATGAGATTTGATCAATGCATGCAAACACGTAAAACGCAAGTCATTCATTACTTAGCAGACAAATGAAAATACAAACTTGTGGAATAAATTAAAAAAAAAAGTATTAAAGGTTAGTGACATGATTGGGAACACTTGAAAATGCCTCAAGCACCAAATGGTTTGAAATATATACCAACTATACACCATCTGGAGTGGATCTCCCAGCTGGAAGGATTTGTCTCTAATTTGTATACTTAATGAGAATCAAGCATGAACATAATTATATAGTATTTTAATTTTATCGGGGCACGATAAAAAGAAGACCCATAGAGAGCTACACAGCAGGTTCGCCCACCACGAGGGATATTGACATTAGTTATTTTAGAATGAGTCAACGTTTGGCTGCAAGATTTTCACAGGAGAATCTTTGCATAGTTTACTTGATTCTAGAGTAGTTTCAACCCAAGATGAGGACTACCCCCAATCATGTAATTTACCTTTAACATTTTGATCATTCTATCCTGGTACACACGTCCATGTAGTGTGTCGCTTTATTGAGGGTTTCAACAACATTTTTAAGATGACGAAAGCTATATTCAGAAGTTTAAAAATGTGATCTTATCACAGAAAATGTTCATAAAATGGACTCGAAATTTTCCTTTTTGGTTGACGACATTGTATGTAGAGGTTAGTTTGAGCATTCAGATGGGTAGATTCCAAGAGACGACTTCAATACCTGTTTTCCGACTGGTATGTGTTTATACGATTTTTTTCGGAGACTGGACATGTATAAAACATTCTACTTGAATAATTGAATCTTGCAAGGATAAAGTTGAAAGAAGTGTTTTGGCTTGTGGTTAAGGATCTCCCGGATTATAGCCTGGAATCCTTTTGTTCCGTCGAGTTGTTTTGGGATTAGGGGCCCATGCACAACAAACATATAAAAGATTGAGTTTTTTGTTACATTTTGTGACATTTTTGTGGTGGTATGTCACAAATAGTTACAGCTGATTTAACTTGTTCCAAGCAAGAGAGGGAATCCGCTTTCCAAGACTGCAGAAACGACTGTTATATTTAAATCACCTAGCCATTTAACTGACCATAAATCATTCAGTAATTGTCGTATTTAAGTAGGACTCATATTATTTTATGGTGATGTGAGGGAAAGAGCTACACAGCTCATTTAATTTGTATTAATAGATACCTATTTGTGGTAACATGACCCCGTAATGGTCAATTGATGTTTTAAGACGGAGTAACTTAAAATTAAAACCATTAGGAATAAATAGGGTCTGTTACAAGCTGTAGTAAAAGGGTCTCCTGTGAGCCAAAAGAAGTAAAGCGAGGTTGGGCGTGGATGGCATTAGAACTTATCATTAGATTCCTGGGGCCTGTTTCGTAAAGCTGTTCTTGGGTGCTACACTAATCACATTCTTAATCATGTAGCACAAGAATTGATCACCAGTCGTTCGTAAAGTCATGCGTAAGTTACGAACAGCTTTATGAAACAGGTCCCTGCTGTACTGCGTGATAGTATAGGTATTGTCCTTATACGACGTAGAATTTATGTTTTTCGCTGTTGCAGATTGCTATTTCTTTTCGGTCTCAAGTGAACGCACTTTGTGAAACGCACGATTATCACGGCAATAGATGGAACCAAGAAACTAATCAAATTGCATATTTTGGTGGACATTATTCCTTGTAATGGTTTCAGAATGTCTGTAATATTGTTTTCATTAGATGCATCATTTAAAGTTACAGGATCTCTTTGCAGCTTCAGG
This sequence comes from Eucidaris tribuloides, assembly GCA_001188425.1. Taxonomy (NCBI): domain Eukaryota; kingdom Metazoa; phylum Echinodermata; class Echinoidea; order Cidaroida; family Cidaridae; genus Eucidaris; species Eucidaris tribuloides. Next base: position 35,788 of record JZLH01S0105728.1, on the reverse strand, counting down.
AACACAACAAAACACCGAAATGTTGCCCCTAGACTACATGTCTCTGAAATCTGGAGATCAGTAATTATCTAGAATCTGAACAATGCATAAAGTGGGACCAGCTATTTAGTCTGTGCGTCAGGCCTACAGAACTGAGTCAGTTCAGTAGCATTATTTCAGCATTCATTCATTGGTCTTAAAGGTAAATGACATGATTGGGGTAGTCCTCAACTTGGGGTGAAACTATCCTAGAATCAAAGAAATTGTGCAAGGATTGTACTGTGAATATTTGGTAGTCGAGAGTTGACTCGTTCTAAAATAACTTCCATCAGTATGGCCTGTGACAGACAATTTTCTTGTGTAGCAGTCTATGGGATCTATTTATATCGGGCCTCGAGAGAAACAAAATGGTAGTATATGTTCATGCTTGATTTGGCTCAAGTAAACAAATTCAAGATAATCCTTCCAGCAAAGAGATACACTCCAGCTGGTGTATCCATTCATATTATATCTTTCAACCAGTTTGGTTTGAGAGGCATTTTCTCCATTCATGTCACTTCTGCATGCGACTAGATCATGTAAGTTATCATGAAGCAAGAATGCATATCAAACTCATTGAACTGAGTCGGCTCAGCAGCATTATGCCAGTATTTATCTATTGGTCTATGAATTCTAATCGGCATGAGGCTAATGCCTAACATTTGTCATGTAGCAAAAATGTATACATTTCCATTTGTAATGTGTAAATAGATTTCACAGATCATGTATTATGAATACTCATGCAGGGGGCCAAGGGTCTGAAGATAAACTATTTTCTTGCTCCAATACTTTGCTAAAGGTTATTAAATGGTATTTTGTTCTACACACCAGTGTATTTACACAATCGCAAAAGAAAAAGATGCACTACCGCCATGTCTCCGATTAGAACAATCTCAGCTACATAGTCCTTGTTGCTATAAGTGTCTGTGACATGGCCAAATGATGAAACCCTGAAAAATTGTACTTGAAAACGATCATTCAGTGCATTAGAAAAGTGACAATCTTTGAGTACCCAGTTTCTACCATACCCGTTTCCCCTATAGACAGCTGTGTTGCGATTAGGAGTTAGCAGGATGCTCAATTCACGTGATATTTATCCACACATATCTTGCCAGTAGCATCATAACTATCCAAAGTTTTGTTTTCGTAAGTGGCTATCAAGCCGCTGAGATATCAAAGTTTGACCTTTTTACTTGGCCCTACACAATGTTAAATCATACATGTCTTTAGTGGACCTATATACATTATTCCGGGTCATAAACAGTCGCATCCGCTGCGAAAAATTGAGTTTATTTGCGTAAATTATGATTGTACTGCATAATTGATATCGCGCGTCGTAAAGCCCGTAGAAGACAATTTCACCGCATGATCTTGATGATAACACAGAGAACTTGGACAGGATTTCTCATCGTCGATTGTCGCTTTAAGGACACGGTAGCGCTCTTTTCGGACGGAGAATTAATAAATTGCAATCGGTTTAGGATACGATCGAAACTTGTTAACTTCTCAGGCAGGAAGTAGAATAATGACGATGTCACGGACACTAACCTTGTCTGAATAAAGACAAAAAGCAAAATACAAACATGTCATCGAGATAATCCCCATATACACATGTCTTGCATTAAATATGCCATAACACGATGAGTACGTTGGGACAAGACATTAGTTAAACGGATTAAGCGCCTGTATAAATTCTACATGCAAGACAATTAAAAGCAGGAAATATCTTTTGCACCCCTCCAACAGCACGACAAAACATCCCTCATGCCCATTTGCTATTTTGATGTCATGTCTGTGAAATCTGAAGATCAGTAATTTACCCAGAATTTGTAAAAACACTAAACACTAGCCGTCACTTATTCTTGGTGTGTAGCTCACTGAACTGAGTCAATTCGGTAGTAATATTTCGGTAATTTTGAATTTGGTAGTAATTTTAGTAGTTACATGTAAGTAGGACTCATATTATTTTGTTGTCGCGAAATCAAGTCTCTACACTTTGTTTGAATCTTATCAGCGCTTCGCTTATTTTCACGAAACCTGACTTTTCAGCCACAGGCCTTTTGTGAAAGGTGAACAGTTACGCGCCTCCTTTCATTATTAATGATTTCAGCTTAAATGGTCCATACGTTCATTTCGGGAGAGTAAATTATGAACACAGTCTTTAACGTAATAATGAATTACAAGATGAAAATGATAGACGGACTAAGAACAGGTCTTGTTTATTTCTTTCTTTCTCTAGATCACTGGAATTTGTTTCAGGGATGGAGAGCAACAGTCGTGTATTTACAGTTGCGGTTTCTGGACTGCTCAGACTTGAGGTAAGTGTTGTGACCATAAAACCGCAAAATCCGTTTAATTGCTTTATCTCACAATAGTGACATCATTCACACTAATAATAAAGTTACGTATTCGTACTTATATGTCTTCTATTTTATCCTTCGAACCCCATGGAGGAACAGCACTCTGTAAATATCACTGAAATGGGCTGTCAGTTGCAGGAATATCTTTTTGATTGTAATATGACTAATTTAAAATCATTTATTTTTTTCATTCATTATTACTACTGATAAAAAACCCAACATATCAGCAAACGAACAAAACGTTGTTTAAAATCCCCCTCGAAGGGGTGGACTAGAATATTAATTAATACCCCGTACTTTTAATCAGACCTCCCATCTGTTTCAGATCTTCTGAAGGTTGGGGAGGGTGTGTCTATTTTGCTGTCATGTATTGAGTGAAGAGTTTTCTTATACATGTATTTTTTTTAACACTGCAGATCTGTAAGGCATAACAATAGATTAAACAATAACTTCTTATTCATTATTTATATATTTCAGTTTTTAATTAAATGGGTATTTGTTTTCATTTACATTTGCGAGTCTTGGGACAAGGCAGCTTACAGTATTAATTCATACAGGACTCGAGTTCCAAAAGAGTAGCCTAGTCTTCAGACACATTAATTCTGACAGTCTTATGAATGTTATTAGTCATCCAGTCGCATAACTATTAGAATATAATTATAAATATTAGGCTGGACTTACTTGTGATGAAATTCACGACGTTTCGTCTACGCCTGTAGACTTTATCAAGTGATGTGGTGATTTTGAAATGCTGCGTTGCCTATGACCTCCCTTTTTGTTGAGTGAAGGGGACTTGACTCTTTCCCACACTGCCTCCTTAACACCTCTCCGGAACCAGACAAAAGAACTGGAGAGGTGTTAAGGAGGCAGTGTGGGAAAGAGTCAACAAAAAGGGAGGTCTTCGATTCAATCTACCACACGTCTGGGATAAAGCGTTAAAACGCGCTGATCGCAACGAGTGCGCATCCAGGGATGCGCTTTTACAACGCCGAGATGCGTCGCGTCATAGGCAACGCAGCATTTCAAAATCACCACATCACTTGATAAAGTCTACAGGCGTAGACGAAACGTCGTGAATTTCATCACAAGTAAGTCCAGCCTGATATTTATAATTATATTCTAATAATTAATTCTGACAGTCTGTGATTAGGTTCAATTGAACCTTATAGAACTAAAACGATCATTAGTTTCTGTTCTGTGTTTATCATGTAACTATCTTTTTAAACTTGGATCTTCCAAGTACTCAGAATTAAATCTATTGGTATGGACGCCGTCTAAAGTTTTATAAAGTATGCAAGTATCGATAGGATCTTTTAGAATATTGAAATTTGTTATTCATTTATTTATTTATATATTCAGTAATCTATTTGTTTGTTTGTTTATTTGTCTTTACAGAAAGGACAATACGCATCTGTGTATGTCGATAACAGTTCAGGGCGAAGAATAGAAGCCCAAGTCGGATCCGATTTTAGCGGTGTCCTGATGGGGGTTTAGCGCTGGCTGGTATCGTGTGCACGAATGTAGATAACGTACTTCGATATGCTAGTGACTAAAATATAGCGTCTGCTTCGTGCTTGGAGGAGACTACGACGATAAATCGTAGTCTCCATACACAGACTGTGCCAAACATCGCAGCTTTGAAATACACCGACGGATTACAGTGTGCATGTGGCTGTAAAAGAATAGCATCAATGGAACGACTGGGAAATACATTTTTCGGTAAAACCACTTAGTTTCCCTTCCGTCGTAACTGTTAGTGACAGACTTTAAAAGAATCGAAACATTTTTGTCTTTGTTTGGTTATTTTGAGTTACAGCAGTAAATATCGGTGGTCACCATCATTGTAAAAACATGGTACAAAAGTAAGCCAGTGACGTCATATTAAACTATTCGTTTACTGGAATTGCGTAACAGACCTGGGATGTGCTTGGTTCGTAACTTTTATGACGGGGGCCCTCATAAAACATGGCAGGTTTTGTTTTACGCTTTGAAACACGGTATTTCAAATTTGTTTAACAATGAAATTGTAACATCCCTTAAGGTTCATTTGAATGTTGCATTTGTTAACATGAAATAATATAATTCATGGCAAAGTCGAAAAGGGCCTATTATAAAGTTTGAAAAAAAAATGTCGTAGATTTGGATTGGAGCTGTCTACGAGACAGACGTCATACATGTATACCAAATTCGGCACCACTATTTCTTAGTAATGGTACTATAAAGTGATGGCCGATTAAATAGTGTATGTAAAAGGTCTCCGGAGGAAATGCGTCCGTAGGATGACAGATTCCCTTGTACAACCCACGGAACGTATCGCGGTACAACTGCCCTGTTCTGGAACTACCAATACAATCGCTAAGACGGTGAGGGCGTACATCTAGATATTGCAGTGTTGGAGTTGAGTGTCTCCAATCTCTCCATTCTCCAAAACCTTGCGGGAACAGCTTTAAAAGCATTTGGAAACACAGGCGCGGAAAACTGATGTTTCTGTCCTCTTCGAAAAGGATTCGATTACATTTTTACATCACGTGTCGCGGGAACAGTGTGGTGTTTTTATGCCTTTGAAGTCCATACAGTGAGAACTCCTCGTCCCGGAAATTTCATTGGAGAATTTGCCTAGGACTGTGACTGAAAAGTTTGGATTTTTTTCAGTGTTACTTAGAAATGAAGATTTTTTTTTCTTTTAACTTCATTGGTTGAGATTGGCAGTTGATTCTATATTATGGAAAAGAACATAAAAATTATAACTCATTGTCATCCACATAGAGGTTATAGATAAGACATTAGAGGATATAATTAACAAAGTAACCTATGATTGAGTTGATAGTAATATATTTCCGTTGCAAACAGAAATAGTCTAATTAAAGTAGCGTGATAATTCTCGTATGTATCATACTATGACGCTCGTAATATGAGTTGTGTATATATCGTACTGTACAGATTGATGAGAATGTGTATTATAACACGTTTGCATGTGTACACTGTGGAGTAAAGTATATTGTATCAGAACACTGGTATAATACGCGGTATTATGTAATATATATAAACGAAATCGTACATATGGTACAGTATACTGTTTTGTGATATAACTTATTAAATATATATAATTATATACATTCATATTTATGACTTTTTCTTGGACGCGTGTATAAAGATGTAATGCTTGCGATGCTCGTATAACATTTCTGCGATATATACAAGTTCATACTTAAAAATATAGCATCAGACTGACTCGGAAAAGAGTCGGTTGGGTAGGGTGACACCTGGAGACGAGTCACTATGACATAGAAATGGGACAGATTTGACTCTGACTTTGGTTAAATGTGATCCAACTCAGGGTAAAATTTGACCCCGTTTCTGCGTGTGACTCTAACAGACCCTTTTCGGAGTCACACTTGTTTCTGCGGAGTCAAATTGACACTAAATGGAGTCAGCTGGGAGCCTACTCTACTCCCAGTTTAAATGACTCGGATTTCCGAGTTAGCTTGACTCAAATGATTTGATTCTCAGCTGACGTGGCACCATTCCGAGTCATTATTAATCGGGAAATCCGAGTTGGTTTAACTCAGATTAGTATAGGCCCCCAGCTTACTCGGACATTCCGAGTCAGATTTGCATAAATGAGAGTGCAGTCTAATCCCGTATTTTTGAGAGTGTTAATTAAGCAGACTGATTATGCATTTAAAACATATGATGTACATGTATAGTATGTCTCTGGTATCACGCTGTATTGTTGTAATGTCTGCCTGATATTCATTTTTGCGACCTTTCTGTGGAATTGTGATGAGTGATTGATAAAATACAAGATTAAAGGGAAGTGACGTGATTGGGAGAAGTCAAAAATGCCTCAAGAACCAAATGTATTGGAACATATACACTGGCTTAAGTGTAAATTTAGGTTGGAAAGATTTGTTTTGAGAAACCAGCATCCATTTACCAGTATTTCATTAAGTTGTGACCCTGATATAAGTTAAACCTATATAAAGTAACACAAAAAATGACTGTTCTTGCAAATTGTGACCGTAATTGTAGTTCATAGAGGAAATGTCTGAAATTTTCACAACAAAAGGGCATTGCCGTAGTCGGGGGAAGGAAAAAAATGTCCCGAGAATCAAATAGGTTAAAACATATACTAATGCATGCACCAGCCGGAGTGTATCTTCTGGCTGGCAGGATTTGTCTTGAAGTTGTTGTGAAGAAACAAGCGTATATTTACCAATATTGAATTATGGTGCCCTGATAGAAATTGTTCCTATAATCATATGAAAAGCTACATAAAAATTCGCCTGTCACAATGAGTACTGGTGCTGATTGTTTTAAAAGTACTAAAAATTTGACCATAGAATTTTAACAGCGGAAGCCTTAAACATGTTAAATAGTGTACTTGATTTCAGAGTAGTTTTATCCCAAAGTACATGTCGTCAGTATAGAACCAGAAGGGCGTTAACGCAATACACATTGACAACCAGAAGGGCGTTAATGCAGTTGACTTTGTACAGCGATAGCGCCCTTCTGGTTCTCAACAGGTTCTATACCGACGATGTAAGGACTTCTTCCAATCCTGCTATTTGCCTTTAAACTTTATGCGTAAACCTAATAACATCGTATTCTAAATAGAAGACTGCTTCCGATCATTTAATTTCCCTTTAATAAACACTATACAAAAAGTAAGTTCCCCATTTTCAAAATACCATAACTTTTTAACGAAATGGTTTTGAGAAAAATAATATGGCAGGAGTGTTTTTGCACTCATTGACAAACTTCTGTATGAAAATGTGATTGATCCATCAAGTCAGGCATGAGTGGGTACATATTAAAGTTATAAATGCCACATTCCAAAATTCACAGGGGTCATTTCTTTTTTTATACAGGATTTTGACAAATTGTGTTTCTGATGAACGATTTGGCGCTGTTTTTGTTAATCACCTGTCGTTTGCCCCTTACAACTTCCCAGGCACTTTCCAGATATTTTTGGTTCAGTGTGCTCAATTCAAAAGTTTTCATACTTCCTAAATTTCGAAATTGTAAAATCCATTAAGTTTCTTGAAAAAAATTGAGCTCGAATATTTTTCCGCAAAAAAGTATCGGCACATATTGTACAAATACAAAAGGTTGTAACCATGCCATGGTTCAAAATTTACAATTTTGCCTTTATTGCATGCTCACTCATGCATAACCTGATGGATCAATCCCATTTTCACACAGAAGGTAGGCAATGAGTGTAAAAACACCCCTGTCCAATTATTTTCCTCAAAACCATGCATTTCGTTAAAAAGTTATGGTATTTTGAAAAGGAGGGAACTTATATTTTGTGAAGTGTTTAGATGAGAGATAAATGAGAGGTAACAAAATTGCAAATTAAAGATAGTAATCCAGTCTTATGTGATCAGAAATACGTGGTTTCTATTTAACCTATCATTTTTTCCAAACATATCATCTCGTAAATTACCTCAGAAAATATTAATAATTTAAGATAGTTTGAAGATTGACCGGAGGAAACACAGAAACATAATGCAAGCAAGCTGATCACACGTAAATGGATCACGAAATTATTCACAACAAATTGACAATACATTATATTTTGAAGGGATGGGAATGGACGAATATAATTACCAATTCTAATCGCATGAGGCTTAATGCCTAAACATGATTTGTCCAGGTAGGCAAAAATGTATACATTCATTGTAATGCTGTAAATAGATTTCAGCAGATCATGGTCTTATGAATACTCATGGCAGGGGGCCAAGGGTCTGAAATAAAACTATTTTCTTGGCGCTCCAACTTTTGCTAAAGGTTATTAAATGGTATTTGTTCTACACACGGCAGTGTATTAGCACAATCGCAAGAAGAAAAAGATGCACTACCGCCATTCTGCCGGATTAGAACAATCTGCAGCTACATAGTCTTGTTGCCTATAAGTGTCTGTGACATGTGCCAAAAATGATGAAACCCTGAAAAATTGTACTTGAAAACGATCAATTCAGTGGCATTAGAAAAGTGGACAATCTTTGAGTACCGCAGTTCTACCATACCGCGTTTTCCCTATAGAACAGCTGTGTTGCGAATTAGTGAGTTAGCAGGATGCTCATTCAGCTGATATTCATCCACACATATTTTGCCAGTAGCATAATAGACTATGCCAATGTTTTGTTTTGCGTAAGTGGCATATCAAGCCCTGAGACATATCTAAAGTTTGACGATTTTACTTTGGCCCTACAACAATGTTAAAATCCATAAATATGTCTTTAGTGGACCTATATACATTATTCCCGGGTCAATAATAGTCGGCATCCGCTCCCCTTTTGCGAAAATTGAGTTTATTTGGTAATTATGATTGTAGCTGCGCAATAATTGATATCCGCGCGTCCCGCAAAAGCCGCGTAGAAACAATTTCACCGGGCAATGATCTTGATGATAAGCACAGAGAAGCTTGACAGGATTTTTCTGCATCGTCGATTTGTCGCTTTAAGGACAGCGGTAGCGCTCTTTTCGCGACGGAGAATTAATAAATTGCAATGCGGTTTAGGATAGCGATCGAAACTGTTTAACTTCTCAGGGCGGAGTAGAAGTAATGGACGATGTCACGGACACTAACTGCTTGTCTGAATAAAGACAAAAGCAAATACAAACATGTCATGCGAGATAAATCCCATATACCCATTCTTGCATTAAATATGCCATAACACGATGAGTAAGCGTTGGGACAGACATTAGTTAAACGAATTAAGCGCCTGTATAAATTCCTACATGTAAGCAATTTAAAAGCAGGAAATATCTTTGCACCCCTGCCAAAAGCACGACAAAATCATCCCTCATGCCCAATATGCTATTTTGATGTCATGTCTGTGAAATCTGAAAGATCAAGTAAACTTACCCAGAATTTGTAAAAAACACTAAACACTAACCGTCGCACTTATTCTGTGTGTAGCTCACTGAACTGAGTCAATTCGGTTAGTAAATTATTATCGGTAAATTTGATTTGGTAGATTCAGACCTAAAAATTAGCTAATTGTGTAAATACAATGGCATTTAGAAGAAAATGGGCCATGCCTGGAACCTTTAGCAAATATAGGAGCTAGAACTCAGTTTTAATGCGAATTATAGTGACCGTTAGACTCTGATTTGAATTTTTCCCTCGCGAGGAAAACATCCTGCCATAGAAGTAACAGCTAAACGGCTATTGTTTTTTCTTTCGCATAATTTTAAATTCTAGGTAATTACTGACGCACCGCAGATTTCACAGACATGCCCTTCATCAATACGCCAGGGCAAGGGTTATCTTTTCCTGGTCGCCGCGGGATGTTTGCAAATGAGAATTCAACTGGGCCTTTAACTGTAATTTAGTAAGTTACATGTAAAGTAGGATCATATTATTTTGTTGTCGGCGAATCAAGTCTCTAGCATTCTGTTTGAATCTTATCACGCTTCGCTTTATTTTGCACGAAACCAGACTTTTCAGCCACAAGGCTTTTTTGTGAAAGGTGAAGCAGTTACGCGCCTGCGCTTTGCATGCCATAAATGATTTCAGCTTTATATGGTCCTAAGATCATTTCGGGAGAGTAAAATTATGACCACAGTCTTTAACATAATAATTGAATTACTAAGATAAAAAATGATAGAAGGACTAAGAAGCAAGTCTTGTTTATTTCTTTGCTTTCTCTAGATCACTGGAATTTGTTTCAGGATGGAGAGCAACAGTCGTGTATTTACAGTTGCGTTTCTGGAGCTGCTCAGACTTGAGGTAAGTGTTGTGACGCATAAAAGACCGCAAAATCCGTTTAATTTGCTTAATCTCACAACAGTGACATCATCACACTAAATAATAAAGTTACGTATTCGACTTATATGTTCTTCTGGTTTTATTCTCGGACCGCGACATGGATTGGAAAGAGCATTCTCATAATATTCACTGAAATGGCCTGTAGCTGCAGGAATATCTTTTCAATTGTAATATGACTAATTGTAAAAATCATTATTTTTTCATTCATTATTACAATGAGTAAAAAATTCAGGCAACGAACAAAAACGCTGTTTAAAATCCGCCCGAAGGGTGGACTAGAAATATTAAATTTATATACGCCCGTACTTAAATCAGACCGTCCCATCGTTTCAGATCTTCTGGAAGTTGGGGAGGGTGTGTCTATTTTGCTGTCATGTATTGAGTGAAAGAGTTTTCTTTTATACATTGTATTTTTTTTAACACTGGCAGAATCTGTAAGGTCATCAACCAATAGATTAACTAATAACTTCTCTATTCATATTATTTATATATTTCAGTTGTTTTAATTAAATGGGTATTTTTTTCCAGTTTACATTTGGCGAGTACTTGGAGCAAGGCAGCTTTAACAGTATTAATTCTATACAAGGACTCGAGTTCAAAGAGTAGGCCTAGTCCTCAGGACACATTATCTGACAGTCTTATGAATGTTATAGTCATTCTAGTCGCATAATATTAGAATATAAATTTAAATATTAGGCTGGACTTACTTGTGATGAAATTTCACAACGTTTGTATACGCCTGTAGATTTATACAGTGAGTGGTGATTTTGAATGCTGCGTTTGCGCTATGACCTCTTTTTGTTGAGTGAAGGGGACTTGACTCTTTTTTTTTCCCACACTGCCTCCCTTACACACCTCGCGCGAACCAGACAAAAGAACACTGGAGAGGCTGTTAAGGAGCGAGTGTGGAAAGAGTCAACAAACGTGGAGGTCTTCGATTCAATCTACCACATCGTCTGGATAAAAGCGTTAAAACGCGCTGATCGCCAACGAGGTGCGCATCCAGGATGCGGCTTTTACAACGCGAGATCGTCGCGTCAAGGCAACGCAGCATTCAAAAATCAGCCGACATCAACTTGATAAAAGTCTATCAGGCGTAGACGAAAACGTCTGTGAATTTCATCACAAGTAAGTCCAGCCTGATATTTATAATTATAGTTCTAATAAGTTATTCTGACAGTCTGTGATTTAGGTTCAATTGGAACCTTATAGAACTAAAACGATCATTAGTTTTTGTTCTTGTGTTTATTCATGTAACTATTCTTTTAAACTTGGCATCTTCCAAGTACTCAGAAGTTAAATTCTTTTGTATGGACGCCGTCTAAAGTTTTATATAGTATGCAGAGTATCGTAGAGATAATTTTAGGAATATGAAATTTGTTATTCAGTTTATTTATTATTATATATTCAGTAATCTATTTGTTTTCTTGTTTATCTTGTCTTTTACAGACAAGGACAAATAACGCATCTGTGTATGTCGATAACAGTTCAGGCGAAGAATGAGATTAGAAGCCCAAGTCGGATCGATTTAGCGGGTGTCCTGATGGGGGTTAGCGCTGGCTGGTATCGTTGTGCACGAATGTAGATAACGCTAACTTCGATATGCTAGGTTGACTCAAAAATATAGCGTCTGCTTCGTGGCTTGGAGGAGACTACGACGATAAAAATCGTAGTCTCCATACACAGACTGGTGCCAAACATCGCAGCTTTGAAATTGACCACTCGAAGCGGATCTACAGTGTGGCTGTGGCATTGTAAATAGAATTAGCATCAATGGAGACGACTGGCAATACATTTTGTCGGTAAAACTCAGCTTAGTTTCCCTTCCGTACGTAACTGTAGTGACAGACTTTAAAAGAATGTTGAAACATTTTTGTCTTATGTCTTGTGTTATTTTGGTTAGCAGCAGTGAAGTATCGGTGGTCACCATGATTGTAATAACAGGTTCAAAAGTAAGCGAGTGACGTCATATTTAAACTATTCGTTTCTGGAGATTGCGTAACAGACTGGATGTGCCTGTGTTGCGTAATTTTATGAACGGGGGCCGCTCAATAAAATCCTGGTCAGGTTTTGTTGTTACGCTTTGAAACACGGTGATATTCAAATTGCTTTTACACAATGAAATTGTAACATCCCTTAAGTTCATTTGAATGTTGGCATTTGTTAAACATGAAATAGTATAATTCATGGCAAAGTCGAAAAAGGGCTATTATAAAGTTGAAAAAAAAAAAAATTCGTAGTTGGATTGGAACTGTCACGAGACAGACAGTCATACAATGTAATACGCAAATTCGGCGCCTCATATTTCTTATGTAATGTACTATAAAGTGATGGGCCGATGAAAATAGTGTATGGAAAAGGTCTCCGGGAGGGAAATACGTCCCGTAGGATGCAGATTCCTTGTGCAACACACGAACGTACCGCCGGTCAAACTGCCCTTTTCTGTAACTACCAATACAATCGCTAAGGACGGCGAGGGCGTACTTCTAAAGAATTGCAGTGTTGGAGTTGAGTGCTCTCAAACTCTCCATATTCTGTCCAAAAACTTCGGGGATACCTTAAAAGCATTTGGAAACACAGTCGCGGAAAACAGATGTTTCTGTCCTCTTCGAAAAGGATTGATTACATTTTTAGCATCACGTGTCGCCGGGAACAGTGTGGTGTTTTTTGCCTTTTGATAGTCCATACAGTGAGAACTCTCGTCCGCTGACATTCATTGAGAATTTGCTGGACTGTGACTGAAAAGTTTAAATTTGTTCAGTGTTACTGAGAACATGCGACGATTTCGGTTTTCTTTTTTTTTCTTTTTTTAACTCTCTAATGCATCGAGCATTGCGCAGTCCTGATTCTCATATATGGAATAGAAAATAAAAAATTATAACTGCATGTGTCATCCACTATAGAGGTTATAGATAAGACATTAGATGATAGTAATTAACAACGTACCTATGATTGAGTTACGAATAGTAATATATTTCCGTTGCAAACAGCAAATAGTTCTAATTAAAGCTAGCGTGATAATTCTCGGTATGTATCATACTATGACGCTCATAATATGAGTTGTGTTATATACGTACTGTAGAGCATTGATTAGGATGTGTATTAAACGTTTGCATTGTGTACTACTGTGGAGTAAAGTATATTGTATGCAGAACACTGGTATAATACAGGTATTATGTAATATATATAAACGAAATCGTAACATTAGTATCAGATATATGTTGTCTGTAGGATATAACTTATTAACATATATATAATTATATACATTCATATTTATGACTTTTTCTGAGCGCGTGTATAAGACGTAATGCTTGCGATGCTCTATAACATTTCTGCGATAGTGTACGAAGTTCATAACTTTGAGAAAATATAAGAGCATCAGACTGACTCGCAAGAAGAGATCGGTTGGTTAGGTGACATCCTGGAGATGATTCACTATGACAATAGAATATGGGACAGATTTGACTTCTTGACTTAGTAAAGTGATACCAACTCAGGAGGGTAATTTGACCCCTGTTTTCTGCGTACTATCAGTACTTAAATACCCCAACTGCTTATCGAGTCTATCCTTTTCTGCGGATGCAATATTTGATCTACTAATATGGAGTCAGCTGTGGGCTACTCTATCTCTTCTTTCTTTTAATATGACTCGTTTTCCGATTATGTTGGACTACTTATATTATTATTCTCAGATTGACGTACACCATTCCGCAGTTCATTATTAATCCGGGAATCCGAGTTGGTTTAACTCGGATTAGTATAGGCTCCCAGCTTAACTGACATCCGAGTCAGATATTGCAGTAATAGTGAGAGTGCGACGTCTAATCCTCGTATTTTGAGAAGTGTTATAAGCAGACTGATTAGCATTTACAACATATGATGTACATGTATAGTTATGTCTCTGGTATTCAGCTGTTTGTATTAGAATGTCTGCCTAATAATTCACTTTTTGATTGTTTTTTGTTTTTCGCCTTCTGTTGGAATTGTGATGAGCTGATGATAAAATATCAAGATTAAGAGGAAGTGAAACGTCGATTGGGAGACGTCAAAAATGCCCTCAAAATCCAAAATGTATTGGAAATATACACGGCTAAGTGTAAATTTAGTTGGAAAGATTTGTTTTGAGAAACCAGGCATCTATTACGCAGTAATTTCATTAAAGTTTGCCCATGATCTAAGTTAAACCTATATAAAAGTAACACAAAAAATGACTGTTCTTGCAAATTGTGACGTAATTGTAGTTCATAGAGGAAATGTCTGAAATTTTACAACAACAAAGGGCATTGCCGTATGAGTCGTTGGAAGAAAAAAATGTCCGAGAATCAAATAGGTTAAAACATATATCTAATGCCATGCACCAGCCGGGTTATCTTCTGGCTGCAGGACTTCTGTCTTGAAGTTGTTGTGAAGAAACGCAAGCGTATATTTACCCAATATTGAATTATGGGCCGCTGATAGAAATTGTTCTATAATGCATATGATAACTAGCTACTATAAAAATTCGCCTGTCCCAATGGAGTACTGGTGCTGATTTTATAAAGTATAAAAATTTGACGCCATAGAATTTTAACAGCGGAAGCCTTAAACATGTTAAATAGCTGTACTTGATTTTAGAGTAGGTTTATAGTTCCCAAAGGTACTATGTTCGTCGGTATAGAACC